>JACCGJ010017554.1:0-16568 GCA_013407085.1 Atriophallophorus winterbourni
AACAGCAAAAGAAAAAATATAACGGTGCAAATGACCGAAGTGAGCGGGATTTTAGAACATTTTTTCCCGTTCAATAATGGAAACGAATATACAGAAAGTAAGAAAAAAATCTTCATGTCTAATAACAATAAGATTTCATTTAAATTTTTCAGAAGTTACGAATTGCAAGGATGGGGAAACATGGAGAACATAAATGGAAGGTAATTATGGAAATGTGAAGTGAATTGTAATAAATTGTCATAAAAAATTGATAAATAAATTATATATGTATCAATTTATGTTTTTTTACGGAGAGATTGGTTGAGAGGATGGAAAAGTGAACATAAAGCCATCAGAATAAGAAAATCTAAGAAATTCTAGGGGATGAAAGAGGGTGTGGTTAAAAGCATGGGAGTAGGGTACGCTGTGTACTCCAATACTCTTGAAGAATTGTCGACGATTCGAGCCAAAATGTGTTCACCAGCCGGGTTTTTGTTATCTGCAGGAGAGTAAATCGCAAATGGAACAAAACTCGAACGGATAGATTTCGAGCCAGTTTCACTGATGGTTCGGTATTCGAAGACACTGGAATATAATGAAAGATATTCTCTTCACCATCATGGTGAGAGGTCATCAAAGTAAAATAGTTCATCATTTAAAAAATAAGAATGTACAATAAAAACATAATGTTTTTCAGGTTTTTTTATTACTTTTTTTATTTTTTTTGGTAGATTTTATTGTTTTGCAAGTTTGGATAAAAATGTGACATTTATAAGATATATACATAATGGTGTATAGAAGATGTCATGGAAGGCAATGTGACAAATAGAAAAATGTGATGCAAGTCCCAACCTATGACGAGACATGCATAGACCCTATGTAACCTGAAACTACAGCAGCGTTATAAAAAGCTAATCAGAAAAATAATTTTTTTAGATGTTTCTATTTTTTTAGAGACATTTGTTTACGATAGAAACCTGAATTGAAACGATAAGGATAACTGCACGTGGGCTAAGATACTGTCAGGTTGCCCAGGCCTAGACAGATATAAGATGGGGAATAGAAATAGATTTAACATACATAGACCCTAAGTAACCTGACTAAGATACTGTCAGGTTGCCCAGGCCTAGACAGATATGAAATGGGGAATAGAAATAGATGTAACATACATAGACCCTAAGTAACCTGACTAAAGAGATACAAAAAGTAAAGGTATATATAATACTAGTCCCAGGTTTTGATGTATGTATGAAAGCACAAGCCCGATCCAAGCAAAGTGCCGCACAGTCAGAGACTGCACATGGGCTAAGATAGTGTCAGGTTGCCCAGGCCTAGACAGATATGAGGGAAGAGTAGACATAGATGAAACATACATAGACACTAAGTAACATGACACTTAATAATACCGTGTATTTCGGATATTGTGAACAACTGGTTCAATAACCAGGAATACCGTGACAAAATATATTGTCTATAGAAGTGTTTATTTTGAGAATTTCGCATAGCGATGGAGCAGTTAGAGAATCTACGAGTGTTTTAAATTTACCTGCAGATGTGCACATGCGGAAATGAAGTGGAAGAGAATTCCAAAGATGCGCATACCTAATTAAAAAGAAGTTTTGTCGAACTTTAGTGCGAGTAAGGGGAATATGTAATAGCCTCATTCGGTTACGTCGTACAGAACGATTGCAATCATGGAAGCGCATGGTAGATCTAAGCTTAACTTGGTGCTCTGTGATGATTCGGAAGAAAAGAAAAAGATTGAGGCGAATTCTGCGTAACCATAGCGGGTCAATGTCTAGTAGATTGCATCTTACTTTATAAGGTGAAGGATTAGAGTAGCCTAACATGATTTTGCTAATTCTACGTTGAAGGCTTTCTAAGAGAATACAGTCACGCCTAGCGATGTGAGAGTAGCTATATTACAGTAATCAAGAAGTGGTAATACTTTCATTTTATATAGACTTAGTCTACTTTCACGAAGGAGGAATTTTTGATTTATCAAACCAAAATTCTGTCTAGCTCTTGCTATGAGAAATCTTACTTGTTCGTTGAAATTTAGAGATGAAGAATATCTAAATCCTAAGTCTTTGATTTCGTTAGAAGGTGCGAGTGGTGTATTGTTGAGAATAATACTACCGGGGGGTATTGAGCAGCGTATACCCATGAATTGCGTCTTCAGAGCTGAGAATTCTAAACCCCATTGTGAGCCCCAACTTGAAAGGGTTGAAAGATCGTCGTTGAGAGAGTCTATAGCCTGTGATACCTCTATGGCTGAAAAAGCTAAAACAAGTTTAATATCATCCGCAAAGATAAAAAGCTTTGAGTTTTTTACGAAATCCTGCACATCATTAATATATATAAGAAAAAGGAGGGGACCTAGTACGCTACCCTGAATGACTCCACTTGGTATAGGTTGTGTTTCAGAGGATATGATATTAACGGAAACGGAGAAGGTGCGATCAGAAAGATATGAGCAGAACCAATTAAATAGGGATCCGGAAATCCCAAGTGATGATAATTTTCGAAGAAGAAGAGAATGAGGAACCTTATCAAATGCTTTGGTAATGTCTAAGAAAACTGTCAGTACAGCTAATCCATGATCTACAGAGGCAGTTATATGGTCCAAATATTCCAGCTGACAGGTAATGCAGGACTTTTGATTTAAAAAGCCATGTTGGAATGGAGAGAAAGCGTTCGGGCCCAAGTAAGCTATTAATGCGTTCTTGATCAACTTTTCGAATAGCCTAGAGAGAAAAGGTGTGTGATTAATTGGGCGATAATTGGTGACGATGTGCAAATTCCCTGTTTTAAACCGAGGTACAATGACAGAATGTTTCCATTCGAGAGGAAAAATACCAGATTTAATAGAAAGATTAAACAGGTTTAATAAAATTAATGGTATATCATCCGTATTTAGTTGCAAGATTACTGGAACAAAGCCCACAATATCAGGCTTGTAAGAAGCTTTGCTTCGCCGACACATTGAGCTAACTTCTTGTAAACTAAAGGAGATGGAATCCATACACATTGAATTAATATTTTGATTTGGGAGTACAGGGTATACGCTGGTATTGAATGACTGACTAAAATAGTTCAGAAAAAGCTTACTCATTGCTGAAGAGTCTGATGTTGATGATTCCCTACCATCATCGTTGAACACAAGTGTAGAAATTTCATGTTTACTTAGATTATATCGAGATCTCGTCAGACTGTTCAAAAACTTGGTCTTCGAAGCACTGTTCAGGGCCATTCTTTCTTGATTCTCGATGAATTGTAATTTGATTGTTGTAAAAGAGCTAAGAAGTTCCTTGAGACGTAAAAATGAATAAAAGTCTGGTGTGTGGTTGACAAAAGCAGAAAGACGAGCTATCTTTTTTTCAAGAAGTTTTATTTTATCAAGTTTAATAGGTTTAGTCTTTCGATGAAGTGATGCAGTTACAAGACATCTAGAGAGATTTTTATGAATTATGGAAGAGATGAGATTAAAATCTGGAGATATAAAGAAGTCAGTCCAATCAGAGTTTCTGATTAGAGTCGAAAACTTTATCCGATCAATATAAAGACAATCATTATCTGTGCTGATGGATGTCCGAGTTTCATGAAGATGAAGTTGGCACATAACCATTTTATGATCACAACCGAGAAGGGGCGGTATGACTTGCACATTACTAGGATTAGGACCCAATGTGAAAATAAGGTCTAGAAGGCTTGATTGCCTTGTAGGTTTATCTACTGCTTGAGTGTAACCTAGTAAGCTGATTGCTTCTGAAAAAGCGGAAAATTTTCTAGATAGATGGGGGAATTCCAGCATGTATAAGGCATGTTAAAATCACCAGCTATAAGTTTATTTTTATGAGGGGTCAGTGAAACTTCAATAAAAGCATTTTTTATCTTATCAAGATTATGTGAAGATGGAGGAGGTGGGTTGCAAATACAACTGAAAAGGGCGTCCAGTGAAGGTATATCTATCCATACCAAATCACCAATATCATCCAGTGTAGAAGAAGAATAAAGTTTGGCCGGGATATCCTTAGTAATATATATGATGCAACCACCACCACGAGTGGAGCACCGATTTTTACGAAAAATATTATAATTTGGGAGGAAAAGGAGTGCATCTGCATCTTCATCAGTCGTCCAAGTTTCAGTGATTAAGACTACATCAGTCGGGTTAGTAGATAGGAAAAATTGAAGATCAGACATTTTAGAAGTAATGGATCTCGCGTTAAATAGAAGGATGCGGATAGGGGAAGTAGAAAGAGGTGTATTAATGATAGGGGCCGGAGATTTGAAACTAGATTGTACTACATCGTGTAGATGGGTGGAAACACAAGGGGAAAATTTGAAGGTTGGAAATGGTCTGGGTAAAACTGGGTTGGGGCGTATGATGGATATATTTGTGGAGCAGGGTGTGGCCAAGTGGAAATTCTATGGGCGTTTGTTTGTGGTGGCTTAAAAGTTTGAGGGTTGGGATAAATATAAGGAAAGTTAAAGTTCCTATTTAGTCTAAGGTTTTGTGGATTTTCACCATGCTGCATAGAGTGAGGGTAGGACCACGATGCAGAATTAAGACGACCGTACGGTGAAGGACCATAATAATTAAAGGTGGGAGCGTGCATAGGTAATTGGTGAAAATTTTTTCTTGAATAACTAGAATTACTCTTTTTGAAAGAGCCATTCGTATAAGGCCTAATAATTGGCGCTTGGTTGAGGAGAGGAGCTATTGCTCTGAATGTTGGAAGCTTAGCTTTTTTGTTATCCTTAATAATTGGGCGAGGGACAGTTTGTGGATCAACGATTACCTGGGGTGTAGCAGGTGATCCGACGTCTAAGCTGATAGATACATTTTCAGTCATGACACTTATGTCAGTGAGGTTAGAAGTCTTGTTGCTACAAGATGGGGATTGGGTGCTTTCCGTCGCGGGCTTGGGAATTTTGCGGGTGAACTTACGTTGTAGGGGTGTGTTGTCACGTTTAAGCAACACATTCGAGAATCGAGGAAGTGAAGCTAGAACATGCTTGTTTTTTAGGATGTGAGAAGCATATTCTTCGTTAATAAATTTGATAAGGATTGGGGTGCGTCTAGCAATTGACGATTTACGAAGCCTAATGAGTGTCGCTGAGTTAGCCGGAAGGCCGTAATGAGAGAGGATTGACCGTTTGAGTTCATCCAACGGGTATTTATCGTCTATATTCAGAAGGATTATGTTCTTAGCTCTAATTCTCCGTTGCTCTATTTCCGAGGTTAGAGATTCAACGAAGCGTCCCGTGCGCTGAAGCAGATCATAGTCAAGATTATAGTTGGGGTCAAGAAGAATTGCCAATGGTTCTAGTACCTGGAAAAGGCGCGATATACTGTTCACTTTATCAACCATGGTTTCAAAATTAGTCTCCAAATTGTGTAATTTAGAGAGTAGAGTCGACATATTAGAGTCTAGTACGACTGAACATTTATTCGATCGTGCAGTGACACGTTGTGTGTTTCGAGATGTTTTCAAGTATTTAGAAAGCACCATATTTGGCAAATAAACGTGTGAATCAATATATGCGATAGAGAGAACAAAGAAACTTGCCGAGTTTCAAACTGCCCGCGATATAAATTGATTTGATATAATTGATTTCCCTGTTTAATTGTGTGGGTATGGTTCTATGTTCCTGGTATGTTCGGGAACATTTCTTTGTCGGACATCTTTGCGCTTATCTTCTGACAAAAAGTATTGCTTTTGATGTAATAAGATCAATGTTATTAACTAGATTTCAAATGAAGAAAGACTTATTTTTGGTGGTCATTCGGGATCAACCACTCCTTAGACTAGGCCACAATATGTAAAATCTTCCTGCAAGCTCTGCATTGATTCGCGTAGATGCTGAATCTGAAAATTTAAAATCCCCTGCAAATAACAAGAAACTCTATTGTATAACGGTTGGCAAATCATTGACGAACTCATTGAACCAAAATGGCTCGAAAATGGACCTCTGGGGGACACCGGAAGTCCTATCTTTATTCTCAGACAAAGCGTTGTTCACACAAACTAGATTCGTTCGCCAAAATATAAAATCCTCAGTTCATTCAAGCAGAGTGCCGTCAATAATCAGTGACTTCATCTTCGCAATCAGACGGCCATGTAGTGCACAAAAGCACGCTATGCTGGAGTCAATAAAAGTTACCTAAACCAACTGAATCGATCAGCTCGCATCAGTGCTCACGGACTTTTTAAAGATTTGAAACACGTGATTTATGCTTCTTGAATCAATACTCTTCCGCGGTTAAGCTTCTTCATTTTTGTATCAACGTTTCCAGCTCATTCGTACCATACTTTTCATAATCTCCCTGACAACTGATGTTAATGCTACTGGTCGATGGTTGAATGGTAAACTAGAATCGCCCTCCGTGAACATCTGCGTGATGGTACCTTCTATACAGCTTTCAGGCCAGCAAGCGCAATCCATGTAACTTTGGAATATATTCCAAGAATAAATTTTTATTTATTTATTTATTTATTTATTTATTTATTTATTTATTTGTGGGTCATCTAGGCACGTCAATCCGAAATATGTCATGCTCTATAAAACTTCTATATTATAATTCGCAACATTTCGGATATTATTCTATCTTATGTTATCATTATCTTCTACACTAAAACACCGGTTTCGAAGCTTATTAATCTACAAAAAACTCCCACAACTAGCAACTGTTTATTTTATGTACAACGCTAATCATACTAAGCTAACATGTTGTTCAAGAATAGGAGAAACGCTAGGCGCAAAACTGACTGAACAAAATGCGTCAAAAGGGAGAACAATCTGGCACGGTGTGCTGATTTACAATGCACTAGTTTTGCACAACTGTATAACTCCGATCTGTATAATCCTAACTCATTCTCTTACAGCAATGAAATCTACAATGAACGAACTTTCAGTATTCGTTTTGAAGAAAGATTCTCAACATAATAATAAAAAATTCAGACTACGATGCAGGACTAAAAATGGATGAAAGACAGGGCAAGATCATGGAAGTTTGATAAGGCTGCAAACGCAGGCAATTAATGAACATGATTTAGAAGACTGAGAAAAACGTTCTCCGCTTTATTCGATATGATAAACGAGCTTTTAATCGCATATGATTTCTCAGATGCATCACAATCCTAAGCATTTAGATCGACTCGTAAATGTTAGAACGAATATTATACCAAGAGTTCTAAATTGAAAACTTCGTCTAGCTTAACTTTCTCCGTTAAACAGAACGCTGATCTATTAGCAGAATTTGTGCCGGAGGTTTCGCTTCAGAGTCCACGTGGCTTGTTTTTTTATTCTCCACTTTGAATGAAGTATTTATTACTCCGACGGTGGTGGCGGAGCACGAACGCAAATTGAATGTAAAGTAATCTCAATAATCAGACAAGATATCTCCAATTTTGCATGAATCCTGTCATACGCAACTGTCTAAACCTTTATGCAAAAGATTTCATAATTTGCTCCAAGCTGGTGTGGTAACCAGAAAATGAAAACGGGAACAAATAAAACCCATTTTACAAAGAAGGTTGTGGTTTTGATGTCACGAATTACGAGTCCATGACATTTCTTTTTCGTGATCAAAAGATTTTGAGAAAATATTAACGCAAAAAGAGTGTAATATCTAAAAAGAAACGTACTTTGACTGTTGCCTAACACGGATTTTGCAGAAATCGTTATTGCTGATAAACATAGAATGCTGGACAAGTGTTTCAAATGCAGTTAGGTTTTTTTAATTCATGCTACTTGACGTTTGTATCATAAATAACTCTTGAACGGGCTACGAAAACACGGTATTGTTGAAAAATTGTATGCATGGATTCTGATTACATTAGCAACTGATACATCGTAGTTCGTGTGGATGGCCCATTGCGAAAGCAAATCGTTGTCCCTAGCGCTGTTCAGCAAAAATCAGTGCTTGGAAAAATACTGTTTCTCGTCTACATGAATATTTTACCAACTCCAAACGACAGTATGATGCTTCTGTTTGGTCATGAAATAAATATATAGAGGCGAATCAGCTATGTTGATTATTGTATTTTGCTACAAAAGGACCACAATGCATTGTTCATTAGAAAATAAACTGCCGTTGAATATGCAAAAGTCTGATATCATGCATATCGGTAGCGAAACTAGCTTTTCCCACAAAATACAAGTTCGGAAAACGAATTATGGAGTACACAGTTAAAAAAGACACAGGTGTCTGGACTTGCATCAGTTGGAGAAAAGGTCTATAATGCAAAGACTTTCACAAAAGCGTATCTTTGCTGTCAGGTATGTTACGGCGGATACTTAGAACTTTTTCCCAGGGTTGTTTTCCTCCCTTATATACACCGGTTCTAGACTACGCTCCATAAGCCAGGACACCATGGCTCCAGAAAGATGCTTAACTTGTGTACCACTTATACCACTGTGCTTCTAAGCTTGTCAATTGTTTTGAAATACACCATACGTCGAGCAAATCAGATGACTGATATGCGGACACTTGCACAAAGGAAAATAATCTCCCAGCATACCAAATCTTTACTACGGTTTCCTACCCCCTGGATAAATTTTTCCATCTTCGAAGCCTCAGAAACATCCGTCTTCATGGATGCAAGTTGGAAATTACACACTTCAAACGGAACTGCCACATGTATTTTATTATGTGCATGTGTGTTTTGTTTGGAATTACCAACCTGCCGGTTCCAAGGTTGTCACGGCCCTGGTGGTTTTGGGAGTAAGCTCCCAATTCCAAAAATGCTCCAATAGCCCGCGTCTCATGTAGCCTCTGACAACCAAGTCCAGCTCCTGGCCTGCACGCGTGGTCCTGTGTGACACGGCGGAACTGCTTCTACCGACAGGAGAAAGGGCGGAAGCGGCTGACTGCCGCCTCAAAACCAGCATGCTTCGGGCTGGTGGAGCTCGTTAGTCCATAAAGGCGGCCCACCTAGGGGAAGTAAAACCCTTTTCTCGAACCTCCACTGCCTTGTAGCTACATCCATTCATGGAACAGGCTCCAGGAGTCAACCTCGTGAAAAAATACGGAAGTTTATTCAACTTCGTCCTGCCAGCTCCTGCGACGGCATCGTTGTCCAAACGTATCAGCCTAGCTATTCCTTTGGTTCCAATGGTGCCGTAGAGAGGGAGCAATTTCTGCGTGGGCAAAGGCCAGTTCTCCATATTGAACTGCCCTGGCGTACATCACAACGCACCAATGGAGAGGACCCTCCATTCAGCTTCTACGAAAAATAACACATGAAGCAGCAGATACCGATTTAAAGGTGGCTTGGTCATGTCTATAGAATGGAAAATGGTCGTATTCTGAAAGATCTACTCTACGGTGAGTTGCAATTAGGAAGTCGACCATTGGGCAGACCGCACTTGCGGTACAAAGATGTTTGCAAAAGAGATATGAAAGCTCTTGACATTGACGCCGCAAGCTGGGAAGAACTTGATCTTGACCGCTCACTTTGGAAGTATTGTGTGAAACGTTGTCTGCAAGCCGAGGGAGCAAATACACCTCTTGGCTGATGAACGCAGATCACGCCGCCGGCGTGCAACTGATGCAATGCAACAGAGTTCTGACTATCGTTGCAAGCGCTGCGGGAGAGATTGTTGCTCTCGAATCGGACTGTTTAGTCATTCAAAAAGTTGCAAAACATGAAATTCATGCGATGTGATTGTGGTGATTGTTCGATTAACGATCAATAATAATCGATCATTCATCACCACTCATTCAAAGATAATCAATAGTACTATCATTCAAGTTCTGATTATCATTCATTCATTCTGATTCTGGCTGTTATGCAATACACACTGTGATCCAACTGAGTGTGGTTATTCTCAATTCAATTCCTGGGTTGGTTGATCCACTCAATTCAATACAATTCAATTAATCACAATTGGCGTCGCGATCAGCTATGTCGTTCGGACCTCTCAATATTCATGGAACTCCCAGAGAAATTGAAGATTATCTGGAACGTTTTGAACTTTGGTGTCTCACCAAGGGTGAAATGCCTGATTCCATTATTACTGCGTATTTTCTTAGTTCGGCAGGAGAAGATGCTTATGCTTTGCTGAAAAATTTATCATTCCCTATCCTACCTGCCAAGAAGACTTTCAATGAATTGAAATCTATTCTATTAGCGCATGTCACTCCGAAAAATTTCGAAATTGCTGAACGTGCACGCTTCAATACAATGCAAAGACAAGAAAACCAGTCTATTCGTCAATTTATCCTGGAATTGCAAATACAGGCTACACGTTGTGCATTCGAAGATAAACTATATGATCATTTAATAGATCGTTTAATTGCTGGTATCAATGAACCTGATTTATATCGCCAGTTATTGATGTTGAAGAACCCAACCTATGACAATATGCGAACATTATGAAGATGTTTCAAAAGAAATTAATCGTCAAATTGATGCTGACACTCAAACTGTATTGTTCGGAACCTCCAGATCTAAACCTCAGTCCAGCAACCGACCTCAGCGACAAAGTGATTCTGATGTCAAACCAGACAGAATAAGAAAATTCAGCAAAAGCAAGTCCAACTTTGACAATCAGAAGTTTGGGAAATGTGCATCTTGTGGCAAGTTACATTCTCGATTTACTTGTCCATTTCGTAATGCTAAATGTTTTAAATGTGGTAAACTTGGACATATTCAATCAGTTTGTCGAAATTCTAAGACATGTTATGTGCACGGTAATGACACAAAAGTCATCAATGTTGAAAATCAAATCAGCTCACTATCATTATCAGTGTCGCCATACACAGTGTATCATATTCGTAAACGTATATTCAGTCGTTATGGTTCAAAAGAATTTATACTTGATACAGGAAGTGTGGAATCATTGATTTCATTGAATGACTTGGAACATTTTGCTCCTGATGCTCAAATCCATCAATCTGACATTTCGATTCACGGCGTTACAGGACATTCTGTACCTGTTGTCGGAATTTGCTCTATTCCAGTCAGATATGGTACCTCCAAACCAGTTGAGTGTTCATTCATTGTCACGAAATCTAGTCCACCTATCCTTGGATTAAAATCGCTGAAGTTACTCAATATTGACTTTTCATTTTTGTCTACAAGTTCATTATCAAAAATTGACTCTCATGCAATGAAAGATTTAACTCGTCAGTATGCATCGCATTCCGGTGGCATGAACATAAAACCTGTTCAATCAGAAATAACTGGTGATCCTATATTTTTGAAACGTCGCCTGATTACACATGGTCTAGGAGAACCTGTCGGAAAAGCCAAGGCTCTATTGCATACAAACGATGATGATACCTTAACTATGCCGCCTAGCGAAGAACGAAACGTTGACTTTCATACATCCTATCATAGTATGGAGAACGCTCCCGTTACTCTGGATATTCAAACTGCATCTGGAAAGACAGTTCGATCGATTTCTGACAGTGCCATTGCTCGTGCTAAAGCTCTTTTGTTTGATGATGAAGATTTGACTTCTCTATCAACCGACTCAAGCGCTACTCCTGCTAACACGTTTACATCCGCCGGTATCATTGATTCAAACGGACAATCTAGTTTTCATTACCAAGAAAGTGGCTTCAAAGTTGGCAAACTTCATCATTCATCAGATACCATTTCAAATAAATTACCGAATTCATCTTATCAAGCGCATTCAGCACTGCCTTCTAGCTCATTTAAACGATCAGATAATGTACTTTTCAAAACCGCAAGAGGTAAAGCGTTACTGACACCTTCGACTACTGCTATTGATAAAGCGAGACAATTGTTGGCAACTGTGGATGACGTTTCGGGTTCGCTGGAACCTCCGTGTGCTCAATCAATTCAACCTGCAGACACTGGACAAGCTTATGATGAACAAGCAACAAACTTGTCACATACTTTGTCTTCCGAGAATACTGAATCAAGTGAACCTGTCAGAGAATCGGAGAGACTGACGAACAAACCCATTCAAGATTACAAAAATCCGAGGACGATTAGGAGCTGCGGTGATTGTGGTGATTGTTCGATTAACGATCAATAATAATCGATCATTCATCACCACTCATTCAAAGATAATCAATAGTACTATCATTCAAGTTCTGATTATCATTCATTCATTCATTCTGATTCTGGCTGTTATGCAATACACACTGTGATCCAACTGAGTGTGGTTATTCTCAATTCAATTCCTGGGTTGGTTGATTCACTCAATTCAATACAATTCAATTCATCACAGTGATGTACATCCATGGTCGACATCGACCGACGGAGGCCAACAACAACCAACCTGCCAATTTGGTAAACTAAAACAGTTTAGCTATATTCAAATCGAAACTTCACAACTACATGAGATATATTCCTAATTTTGCCCCTTAAATATACCAGTGATGGGTCTCATTATCCATATATATATATATATATGTATACTACGACTTACTGGTTATTGTAAATTTAACTGCTATTTTCATCCATAAATCCTAAATGTTGAATCTTGATTATTATCTTCTGGAACATTCTCTCACAATACTCAACAAATTGGTCTGTATTTTTTGTAGCATACATTTGAGAGATGCTTCACTATGTGATAAAAAATCGATGACAAGCTCTCATTTGCAAATGACACAGAATTCGAATATATTGGTTTTATCAAAATAATATTGTATCCTTTTCAAGGTCTCCCAAAGCTTTGCGAATTGATTTTGTGGCTAAAGAATTTAGTTAAGTATGTGATTGCAAATTGATAATCGAGCTCAAAATAATCGCTGTGATCTATCTTGTTTGATGGAGGCGAAATATTTTACGCATTGTTCTGAGTTTTATCCGTTTGTCTGGCAAACGTTTTTACGCTAAAATCTTCGTGATTGCTCGCTTTATAGATACAATTTTTTCTTAAGAATGTTTGGCGCATATATTTACCTGACTTAACGACGTTAGTAGTCAGTGTTTTTATTGTACTGACTTAGAGAAAACACCACACTATTTCAGTTCTTTTATGTCTGCAAACTGAATTGCTGCCAGGGTTCATGTTGGCTAAGTAGTATTATTTACACAAACGGTGTAGTTTGTGTGAATGAATAATTTAGCCAATCAAATAACCGACCAATCAGATGTCAGAACGTTATTGAGAATAATTTTAGCCAATGTGGTCGTGGTGCAGTGGTTATGTACTTCGCTGGGGGGAGCGAGGTCCCACGTTCGAACCTCGGGGGCGACGATATTTTCGAAATAATTTTCGTCATCGGTAAGAAGACTCAGCATTCTTTCTAAATAGAGTTTTCTAATTTCTCTCTCCTTTATCTCAATTTCGATTTTATCGATAGCGATTTCCTGCTCTAATTTTCTCCTCTCTCTTGCTTTTCTTTTTCTTTCCATTTCGTCGAGTCTTGCCTCTGCTGGCTAATTGAGATAAAGGAGAGAGAAATTAGAAAACTCTATTTAGAAAGAGTCTTCTTACCGATGACGAAAATTATTTCGAAAATATCGTCGCCCCCGAGGTTCGAAACTGGGACCTCACTCCCCCAGCGAAGTACATAACCACTGCACCACGACCACATTGACCTGTCGTCCAATCCCAAATATCCAAAGGTTTGACTGCAATAGCTCTGGTGAACCAGAGCCAATCAAATAATCAACCGATCAGAGGACACAACGTTTGTGACAATAACCTTATCGTTCATGTTTAAATCAAAGTGCAACAGAGCTGAATTGGCTGAAAGCCTGTAGGAATTATTCCCAATTGATATAATTCCTTAATAATTCCAAAAAGTAAGTTTATTTTCATAAACGTTTTCCATCATGATGCCGTGTGTCGTTTTGTTTAAATCAACTGAACACACACTTGCGCTTCCTACAGCGTGAACGTCTGATAACTTGCCTGGTTTCGAACCACTAATTAATAGTTTCAGATTACTGACCTAGAACATTTCTTCCATTTTCGGTAATTCACTGCTTGTCCCATCTACGACGAGCAATTATCCTGCTGAAGAAATAACTGGTCAAATTCATTGTTAGCAATAATCCGAGTGGACAACACAAGGATTTCGTAAGTCTGTTGTTACATAGTGTATTCTCTTGCATAAATATAATTATATATATTTATACATACTTTCATACACTTACATTAATTAGCAACACTTATAACGATTCTTATTAACGTAACCCTCGGCTTACCCGCTACAAACTGGTGAGCCCGTTTTCAAATTTTTTTTACCTGCATTTTATATTCATTATGTCGTCAGGCGACGAAGCCGCTATCAACTCTAACGTCAGATTGCCACCTTTCGGGATATCAAACCCGAGAGTGTGGTTTGTTCTGGTCGAAGCTCAGTTCGAGAGCTATCGCATCAAATCACAGGACATGAAGTTCGCAAAGGTCACCGCCAACCTTCCTACGGAGGTTGCAAACGAAGTGATCGATGTCCTGGATCCAAAACCGGTAGACCATCCCTACGACAAATTGAAAGCTGCCATTCTACAACGTTTCGGCACGTCCAATGCAACTCGCATGCAACAACTTCTCCAAATAACGGAGTTGGGCGATCGAAAACCTTCGCAACTGTTTCGGCATATGCGCACGCTCGCTGGCGGCAACAATGTCAGTGACGACGTGCTAATGCACTTTTGGATCAAGTGCCTGCCTGCACACACGAGGTCTTTCGTAGCCATACAAGAAAGCGACACATCGCTGGAGAAATTAGCACTCGCCGCCGACAAGGTACATGAGTGCCAAACAAGCAACGCCCAAGTGCATGTGGTGACCGAAGACACGCCACAAACCGCAACGGAACAACGTTTTGCTCGAATCGAGGACGCAATCGAACGTATTGCACTGTCAATACAGACGACGTATCAACAGCGTAAACCTCAACAGCAAAAACGTCGTCCCCAAAACAACCGCGCGAACGCTTCGCGCCAGGCTGTCAACACAGGTGTCTGCAAGTACCATAAACAGTTTGGTGCTGACGCCAGGCACTGTGTGCAGCCCTGTTCCTTCCCCAACGCCAGTCACGCTAAGGCGGGAAAAGAGCAGGCCAGCCAGTAATCGCAACGGCTGCAGCTGGCCACACCGTAAGTCGCCTATTCTTTATTGATGATTCCCCAACAGGTCTACGTTTCCTAATTGACACAGGAGCGGAGGTGAGTGTCATCCCACCTCATAGTGCAAGCACCCGCATGGACCCAACTGGCGTCAATCTACAAGCGGCTAACGGCACACGCATCAAAACGTATGGCCAGCGTCTCCTTCTGCCAAACCTTGGTTTGGGCAGAAATCTCCCATGGACATTTATCGTCGCCGACGTTCGTCAGCCGATCATCGGAGCCGACCTTTAACAGAGTTCGGGCTAATAGTCGACGTTCAGCGCAAACAACTGTTGGACAACAAATCCGCAGTACGCGTCACAGGAAAAGCGACATCGATCAATTCGATCGGACTGAAACTCGCTCTACCAGACGACAAGTTTGCAATGCTGCTTCAAGACTACCCGGCTATCAGCCAGCCATCGCGCTGCACGCCAGACACCCAACATGGGATCGCACACCACATCCTCACGACCGGCCCGCTGACGAACGCAAGACCGCGACGATTGTCCCCTGACAAGCTCACCGCTGCCAAAGCGGAGTTCGAGCAACTGCTTCAACTTGGGATAATTAGACCCTCTAATAGCCCATGGTCATCGCCTCTACATATGGTTTTAAAAAAATCAGGCGACTGGAGACCATGTGGTGACTACAGAGGTCTCAACAAGCTCACAGTGCCTGATAGGTATCCCATACCTCACATCCAGGATTTCTCCCTGAGCGCCTGCGGCAAGAAGATTTTTTCCAAAATCGACCTTGTTCGCGCCTATCATCAAATTCCAGTAGCAGACGTCGACGTTCCGAAGACTGCAGTCACTACACCTTTCGGTCTCTACGAATTCCTTCGCATGCCGTTTGGACTCAGAAACGCCGCTCAAACTTTCCAGCGTTTCATCGATCAAGTCATGCGAGGTCTACCATTCACCTTCACGTACATCGATGATATTCTTGTCGCTAGTGAAAGCCACGAGCAGCATATGGATCACCTTCGAATGGTTTTCCAACGTCTTCAGGAATACAACGTCGTAATCAAGCCGGCCAAATGCCAATTCGGCCGACCAGCCCTAGAAATTCTTGGACACACAATCGATTCTCGTGGAATCACTGCCATTCCGCAGAAAATATCGGCGATTGAAGACTACCCAACTCCAACGTCTCTGCGCCAGCTACGTCGATTCCTTGGGTTCATTAACTTCTACGGCAGATTCATACCAAAATGCGCGGACAAATGCAGACCGTTAACTGATCTTTTGCGGGGAAATCCAAAGAAGTTCAACATGACAACGGACGCTATCGCCGCGTTCCAATCAGTCAAAGCATCTCTCAGCACGCTCACTTCGCTGGCTCATCTCTCCACGGACAGCAGAGTGAAGCTCGTGCTCAAAACAGACGCTTCTCAAGTTGCTGTTGGTGCCGTTCTACAACAAGTCATTGACGATGAGTGCGCACCACTCTCCTTCTTTTCACGAAAGCTGCAACCTGCTCAAACCAGGTATTCTACCTTCAGCCGAGAATTACTTGCGATGTACC
>JACCGJ010017555.1:0-19599 GCA_013407085.1 Atriophallophorus winterbourni
TATGTATAAGGGCACAATGCCTGACGCTCGATTCGCTCGTTCGCCAATTACTGTCCTTTGCAACTGAACTGAACTGAACTGAAATGAACCTAATCGTGTCCTTGAACTTAGAGCGCGGTATTTTGAAGCCATCTATCGATTTTTCGGTCGAAAAATTTATTCTTAAATTGCAACAAATCAGGCTTTCCGGTTATGTTTTATGTTTTCAACATTCAAGTTGTATGATACGCCTTGAAATAATCATTTTTATATTGTCTTTTAAATCAGGATTAGTTGTTATTTTGATATTTTACCCGCGTTTGGCGATGGTCAATAAAGTTTATCTCCATCGATAACCAGCGCTCTCCCTATGTGCGATTACAGTTCAGTTCAACAAATTTAAAATAAAAAGAACGCCTCAATTGAACTTTTTGTATTAGATAAAATGCCATAACGCGTAATTTTGTAGAGCTCATATCGACCTTTGTACTCCTGTTCTAGATATAGTTATATTGTATTGTATAATAATAGTCAATAGTCAACAGTATATTGTAAAAAATAGCTGCAAGATTAAAAATTTAACCACGGAATATTTATGTTTGTATGAAATCTCAAGCGTGATCCAGGCAGTATCGCGCAGTCAGATTGCACATAGGTTAACTTACTTGCATGTTCCCAATGTCGATACAAATACAAGAAAGCAAGCTTAATATCTTATTTAATGTAAGTGTATTTTCGCATGCAGTTAGTCTCGCACGGTGTTAGCTGCGTATTATGGAAGTACTGCACGATCGCATATCCGTGTACAATATCCTTTCAACAGGATATTTGTAGTGATTTGTACAGTTTTATGTTTTGTATAATCTTAATTTCTTAATTTGTCATCTTGGACTTCTTACCTGGCCGAGAAGTTACCTTGATCGCAAGGCAACTGTACGTGTCGATAGTGTGATGTCTAGGGAAATCGAAGCCACTAGCGGTGTCCGAAAGGTTCGGTACTTGGCCCGGTTCTCTTTCTGGTCTACATCAACCACCTTCCGAAACTTGTCACAGCCAAAATGGTACTCTTTGCGGATGATGCTAAACTTTGGATGCGAATCACGTCAAGCGTGGATTGTTTGCGCTTACAAAGCGATTTGGATATATTGAAAAGCTGATCAAAACGAAACAAGCTTCCATTCAACTTCAGAAAGTTTTAAATGTTGTAAATTGGTAATGATTTCCCATTATCCTACAACCTTGGATTGCAACAACTGGAATGATCATCAAAAGAAAAAGACTTCGGCTTATGGATTAGTAGAAGTCTTAAGATATATATATATATATTTCTATAGGATATCTCATGGTGTTGTACGCTACAAGCTTTTTATACCATAATTCTTAAATGTTGACCTTTTTTGAGCAAATATGATGTCGCTCTCAGCATATAAATGAGGAGAGAATAAGTACTTTCCATTGCATTTCATAATAATAATATAATATGTTAGACGTATAATAAAGCTAAACAAAGTTCGAGACGTCCTTTATCAATAGAAAGCGACAACCAAGTCCAGCTTCTAGCCTGCACGAGTGGCTCTCTGAACCCGGCGGAACTGTTTCTACCAACAGGAGAAGAGACGAGGGCGAGTGACTGGCGCGTGAGAACGAGTTTGCTTCATGCAGATGGAGCTCATTAGCCTGGGAGGGAAGTTCATCTAAGGGGAGGAAAACCCTGATTTTCAACCTCCGCTGCCTTGCGGAATACCCGATCGCGGCAAAGGCTTCGGGAGAAAACTGAGTAAAAATCTGGAACTGAGTCTAGTAGACTGTTAGTTGGTGCACACCACCTCTTTCTATCAACTCTCTGCTGCCTTGCAGGTCGCACTTGGTTTTGCGAAGGCTAGAAAAGCTGACTCGAACGAACTCCGAGTGGCGCTGGGGACGCCGCTTTGTATCCAAATTCCCAAGAATTTTCATTGAAACCGACTCATCCTCCAGGAGGAGATAGTCGCACAAAAGTAAATGTAATAGAAAGCGATTGGCAGACACGATGTAGGAGAGTTGATCCCTCTGGGTATTAGCGCGTGAACAGTCATAAACTGTTTCTTTAATCTGTTTTATTGTTTTATTGGAAATACACTCTAAATAAGTTCCTGAGCCAAATTTAAATGACAACAAGTATGGGTGGATGTAAGAAACGTCAACATTCCTTCACAAGAATGTTTCCTATTTAAATTTTGTACGTTTAGAACGATTCCTCTCGAATGAGATAGTGTCTTCTTTTGAGCAATTTTAGTGTTTTAAAGTGTTCTTTGTAGCTCAGAAATCCAAGCCATTTGACTAGTTTTGTAACGTGCCTTGGAGTTTCAAATTGTTTCTCAAACTCGTACTAGGGTGGTCCTAGAGCTCCGGAATACAGCTGTTCAAGTCAATGTTAATATGTGTGAACTCACAAGCGTAATCCGGAAAAAGTGATTCACAGTCAGAGTACGTGAGCCTAAATTTTGTCAGGTTGCCCAGTGCTAAACAGATATAGGAAAAGGAAAATGGCGATGAAACTCCAGCGTGTTTTTCCATGCAGTTAAGTACAGATGATAAATTAATATAGCACGATTTTAGCTGCGCAGCACAAAATACTACTGGATTGCACGTCCGTTCGCGTCAATAACGGGGACTAATCCCAACTGTTGGCAACTTGTAAAAAAGTATTGTGAGGTGAACTCTGTAGAAAGATCTGGAAAGTCTAATTTGAAGGTCGTAATAACCGACGGCAAGCTGACACTTTTCCTTCAAAAATCCTTTACTGCTGTTCAAAGGATGCTCTGGATAACATAAATATTTCAATAGTAAAGCTATTTATTACGAACTATGGTATCATCTTCCAGTATATAACATCACATTTCTCTAATTCTACCGAGATCTAAACCATAAGTTTACTCTAACGATCGATCACTTATGTGGATCGGCGTAGGTACCATGGCCTCAAACGTTTCAGAGTATGACAGTCGATTTTTGATCATTCTTAAGCGTCAAAATTTGCATAAGTACAATCTCAGGTCTGCTGTTATCGATATCATTACATTTTAAGATATTTAAAATGAAATATTTTCAACCTTCGCACTTTGTATGCATAATCAATACGTAAAACCATGGGCGGTGGCCATCCCTGATCTAGGTTACATCTGATATGTGCCGAAGACTAAGTTGTGATTCAATCGATCCGTAGGAAAGACTGACCGCGACGTTGATCCACTCGCCTCTCACAGATCGCGTTGCTATCCGACTACATTTATAGAATTATTATTCACTACCTAAAACACACTCGTATTTATCCAGATTGGCATAAATCTCGTGGTGTCCAAACAGTCACATGGCACAGGCAGCTGAAAACCCTTAATCGTAACATTTTCAAAGTTGTCGCTGCACGCTTTCCTGGCTGGAGTCCCCGTGATCAAATATCGCAGTTGCTGATTTCGCTTTAGGATATATCCCGATACCGTGTGCATCGGCGGTCTTGCACTACTCATCTTAGAGTGTTTGTTGCCAACTGAAGTGACGAGGAAAGCTTGTTATGATGCATGACCAGGAAAGCCGCAAGGAAGCTGTCGTGCTGATGTCGCTCTACTCGTTCGCGATACTTGTTTGAATGCATGTTCCGTTCGAGGTGTAGGCACCTCATCCCATTTTGTTTGTGTTTACTCTTTTATGAAATCCGTATCAATTTAAGTCACGCCCTTCCCCATCTTTCAGGATTTTACTTTTTTCATGGTTTTGTGGCAGTTAAGCATTCGGTACATGTCACCGGTGTACTACTGTCTGTGATGATTATGATGATGTTGATGGTTTATTGATGGTCGCATGGCTTATCTTGCTGTAATGCTGAAGCCCTTCGCCTCATGATGATAAACTAGCGTTACGTACATTATAACTTTGGTAGCACTATAACGAAGTAAAGATTAATACTGACCGGTTTTCCTTCGATTGTAACGACTGTTTTTATTCGACAAATTGTAACCTCAAATTTTGTTCTGTGAGTGCTTTTAAAAATGTTGCCTCTGCTGTATTAATCTCAAATCCCTAACTGGGTGGTGTAGGTCATTCTGATTTCTTAATAATTATTCTCCGAGTGTTATTATGCTCTCATCAATTGTCAAAATAATTCTTTTTAGTTTTTCCCGCGGCCTATTTTGAAATCCTCATTCCTTTTTTGTACTACGCCATTCATGTTTACTTACTTTTACTTACTTTTGTGCGACTTTCTCCTCCTGGAGGATGAGTCGGCTTCAATTAAGGTTCTTGGGAATTTTTGTTCAAAACGGCGTCCCCAGCACCACTCGGCGTTTGTTCGAGTCAGCCTCTCTATTATTATATTTGCACAATCTGATACAGATATAGTGCCGTTCAACATAAACAATGAGATGTACAAAGCGAGAAGGGGGTAATGGGAAAAGACATTTATTTTCCCTAAAAACTCAATATCTTTGAAGATATTACGACTCTATTATGACACTATGTCAACATAGATTTGAATTATTTGGCGCGAAAAACATGATTATAATTTAATCATATTCGCCCTTTATTCTCATTGGTCCATCGAGTCCTTGACACGGTTTTAATGTGCTATTTTCCAAGGTCATTCCGTTTTACATTCTCAGCCTATATATGGATGAGTAAACCATGTTTATTATTATTGGAAGTGAGCTGCCATACGAACTTCTCTGAAGCCTTGGTCTTCTCTCTCAATAGTCGGTTGGGCAATATTGTGGGAAGCATATCCGGGTGCATTATCAGTTCCATATCAAGAACGTAACAGTTTGGCGACGGGGACGGGATATCACGTACTTCAGTGCTTGGTAGACGCTTATTCGAAATGGCCAGAAATCGTCACGCTCTCTCCTGCCACAAGTTCGACCACAATCAGAGCACTCACTTCACTATTCAGCCAACACGGAGTTCCCGACACCATTGTCTCAGATAATGGATCCCAATTCACATCAGCTCATTTTGCCGAATTCTGCAAGAAGAATGCAATTGAGCATATCCGGACTCCTATCTACCATCCCCAATCGAACGGACAAGCGGAGAGGTTTGTCGACACATTCAAAAGAGCAATGCTCAAGTCTCGAGGGGAGGGGACTACCGTCGACAACTTGCAACGATTCTTGTTAGTCTACCGGACGACCCCACACGAATCCTTGATGAATAGTCAAACGCCAGCAGAGGCACTAATGGGTAGAAAACTTCGTACAGTCAATAACGCAATGGTCACGAAGCTAACGTCACGTTCGAAACTTGATTCAGACGTTATGAAGACCTTTTTCGTGTTGATTTTTCAGCTTAAGATGACGCATGGAAAGTCCGGCTGCTGCTACGTAAACTTGGCCCTGCAGAGCTGGATAAGTACTGCAACATAATCCTTCCCAAGAATAATCGGGATAGAAATTTTGATGAGACGATCAAGTCACTGATTCAACTTTTTGGTGAGCATGTATCTCTCTTCAACACTCGTTACAGGTGCCTAAAGCTGAAAATGAACGACACTGACGACTTCCTGACACACATGGGCATTGTCAATCGCGAATGTGAACGCTTCAAGTTACGGTCCCTCACAGACGACCAGTTCAAGTCCTTGATATTCATATGCAGCCTGGTATCTCCGCGTTTCGCTGATATTCGAACGCGACTGTTCAACAAACTTGAGCAAGAACCCTCATTCACTCTCCAAGCCATTGGTGATGAATATCTACGACTGGTCCGTCTCCAAGAAGATTCGGCAATGATTCAACATGGGAATCATGGCACCAACACCGTCCATACCGTTCAGCAAAGCAATTGGCATTCGTCACAAGATTCCAGCGCAAAGAAGCCACCGTCTTCATGTTGGCATTGCGGAGCCTGGCACTACGCCCGATATTGTCCCTTCAAACAACACCGTTGCAATCAGTGCAACGTCACAGGCCACAAAGAAGGATTCTGCAGATCCAGAACGAAACAACAAGTTTCGTCGAAACCAAAGATTTCGAGATCATTTTCAAAGCCGCAGCAAAACCAGCAGAGGTTTTCATCAGATTGGCCAATAAATGCTTTGTGCAACCAAATCCAGTGCAACAGTGCACCCTCTGACAGGATTGCAGCTACATCTACTGAGCCGTATGTACGCGATCAGTTGACCACATCATTGCGAAACCTTCCCGTGACGGTCGCAGATATCAAGAGGACACTGAACGACGACGAGGTTCTCTCAGAAGCTATCAGGTATGTTCAATCTGGATGGCCTAGGTTAGCACCACAATTGAATGACAATCAACTGTTCCAAAGACGGGAATCCTTATCAATCGTTGATGACTGTCTCATGTTTGGTGCTCGAGTCGTTATTCCCGCTGCTTTGCGTCAACGGGTAATACGTCAATTTCATGCTGGACATCCGGGGCTCAATCGGATGAAAGCAATCGCCCGAAGTTTCGCCTACTGGCCAGGGATGGACGCTGACATCACCGAGTTTGTCAGGCGCTGTACCAATTGTCAACAAGCGGCAAAACTTCCTGCTCACGCAACACCGGTTCCGTGGCCTCGACCTGACAAAGCATGGTCGCGTATTCACATTGACTTCGCCGGCCTACTCAACGGAACCACCTACTTAGTCTTGGTAGACGCTTATTCGAAATGGCCAGAAATCGTTCCGCTGTCTCCTGCCACAAGTTCGACCACAATCGGAGCACTCACTTCGCTATTCAGCCAACACGGAGTTCCCGACACCATTGTCTCAGATAATGGATCCCAATTCACATCAGCTTATTTTGCCGAATTCTGCAAGAAGAATGCAATTGAGCATATCCGGACTCCGATCTACCATCCCCAATCGAACGGACAAGCGGAGAGGTTTGTCGACACATTCAAAAGAGCAATGCTCAAGTTCCGAGGGGAGGGAACTACCGTCGACAACTTGCAACGATTCCTGTTAGTCTACCGGACGACCCCACACGAATCAGTGATTTCGGGAATCGACTAGCTTGAGAATCTTTTCCAAAGAAGCCGCAGACACAACAATGTACCAGTAAACAGCGGAACAAAGTGGAATCGTCCAAGGTGCTTTAGGGCAACAATAATCCATTTCCAGAATTAGTTTCTTTATCCGACCTAATAATTGATAGTGAATCATTAGCGACAAAGGTCGATTTGAATTGGTTAAAGTCAGGCATTGATCAGTAGACTCACTGATAATTAAGAATTAGAAGATCGAAGAACATCTATAATGGATTGCTTATTGATCGCAGTTGAGAAAAGTTTGTCATTATAGTGAACTCTCGGCCGTAGGGAATTTACCCTGCTCTTCTAGGACGCTGAGATCCATAGAGCAGATGCGTATCTTCGGCACAGGCGACACGTTTTACCTCTTGACATATACTGGGTTGTCGCGGTTATATCTCTTCTTCTTCTTCTACTGTCAGTAGCTTCATCATCACAGACAGCATTACACCGATCGCATTTACCGAATGCTTAACTGCACCATAACAAGCTTTCCTCGTCACTCCGCTTGACCACATACAAGGCTAAGCAAACACTTTAAGAGGATGCGTAGTGCAAGACCGCCAATGGCAAGGTTTCGGGATATATCCTGAAGCGATATTTGATCGCGGGGACCCTAGCCAGGAAGGCGTGCAATGCTAACTTTGAAAAGGTTACAAGTAAGAGTTTTCAGCTGCCTATGCCATGTGACTGTTTGGATAGCGTAAGTAACTCGACACCCTAACGGGTGACCGCAGGAATCCAGAAAGACGACGCTGTTAACAACGACACCCCCACCGTTATATTCAAGGAGGTTTTCAATGAAAATTAAACAATCACAATTTAAAATGAAGTGTTTGGCGAAATCAAATCAATCAGAAATTTTGAAACAGGGAACAAGAAAAACATCAAGATAAAAGTACAAGTATTGATTTGGATGATAAGTGAAAGTATCAGGGTACAGATGAAAATAAAAGATTCTGTGTGCGATATAAAGTGAGGGTATGTCCAGTAAAAACAGTCACGATGCAAGGAACCACCAGAATACAAACCATGAGAATTAGAGTGAAAAAGAGAGCACCCGATCGATATTATCATATTGCACACGTTCGATTCACGTGAGCACATTAAATGTCGATTAAAGTGGGTTAGGTGCATAAACCACCGAGAGTGAGAACTGCAGATCGATCGACAATCACAGCTTTTAGCAGATCGAAAAATAGTTTTGTTCTTCTTCAAAAGGCACGGGTTTCGGGTTAATAGGGGTCCTGTCTGGCGGAGTGGTTCCTTGTTCACTTGCCGAGCACTTTTCTCGCAGCATCAATCATCGGGGCGAGCTTGATAAGCGGGGCGGTTTGCTTCAGGAACGGATGCGATAGCAACTCCGAAGCACTGGCACGCCGCTCGGCGTTCACCTCGAGACAACGGTCGATAAATTGGAGCAGATTTTGGTCCAGATTTTTCGTCTTCGGCTTAGGTTTCCCGTTCGCTTGAATAAGCATGATAGCCTGGGAATAGACCATAAAATGTAAAGGTATCCGTTATTAAAAAGGTGAACATATGGGGGTCTTGACATTGGAATGCTGGAAAAGAAATTTCCTTGTGACAAAAGCCATAAAGTAGAAATGGCAGGATAGTGAACTCGAACCGATGTAAACACTTGGTAGATTATGCCAGGTTAGTTTGGATATGCATGTATGTATGTATAAGGGCACAAGCCTGATCCAGGCAAAGTATCACACAGTGAGAGACTGCACGTGGGCTAAGATACTGTCAGGTTGCAAAGGCCTAGACAGATATGAGAAATGAAATAGAGAATAGAGATGGTAGTGAGACTCCAGCGTATTTCAGAGTGCAGTTCACCACCGGTGGCCAATCAATTTAGCACGATGTTGGCCGCACAGAACAGAAGTACTGTACGATTGTAAAGCATAAGCTTCAAAAGCTATCGTATTAAAAATCGAGTGATAAATTCATAATTAACGACGGGTTTAATACTAATTCGGTGAAAAAAGTTGCCGAGTGAATCTCCTCACGAACCACGGCAAACCATAGAAGCATGCTGAAACAATTATTCACACAAACATGGATTTTTTCGGTTGCCGATCTCCGATGTTATCGCTAGTTGCATGTCAGATGGCGTAGAACTTTTTCCGATGGATCGATAAGGCAGAGAATCGGGATAGTACAACCTGTCAGACCGTGCAGCATCGCTGAGACTCGAGTTACTGTTCAACATGTCGGAATATTGCTGTGTCCGGTGCAAAATGTAACCAAGGGTCGAACGGATTTGGCCTATTCCGGACGCCACCGTTGTGTATGCAAGTTTCCGGGTCACCGCGTGTGTCATGATTCGTTCCATGCAACAATTTTCGTTTGAATCAACACACAGAAGTGGTAACCGCGACGGAAATTGACCTGAACGTCAACACGTGACCACACACAACACAAACGCTGACCGTTGATCTGAACGACAATTCCATGGACGTACGCATAGTTCCGAAAAATTGTGGTTCTTAGAATATTGTGTCTAGGCGTGGTGCCCTTTCTACAAGAAGGACATCTTTCGACTGGAAAGCTACACCGTCTCGCAACTCGCATGATTGAGGATCAACGAGGGAAACCATACGCTGCACGCCTGAAGTCCCTAGATATTTTTTCACTCACGCGCCGTCGTTAGAGAGGTGACTTAATTGATACCTTTGAGATCTTGAAGGGGTTAAGTGGCGTTATCATGACCGACTTCTTTGCCTTAAGTCCTGAGCTGGGCACCCGGGGCCATTCACTCAAACTTGCTAAGGAGCGATGTAGACTAGACTCCAGGAAAAACTTTTTCAGCCTCAGGGTGGTAAATTTCTGGAACCGGCTTCCAGAAAAACTTATATCCTGCAGTTCTGTCGTAAGTTTTAGGCAGGGTTTGGACCGCATCTGGGGTAAGCTTTTTCCTGAATTCTCCCCCTAATTTTTATGCAAGATTAGGTAGTTCACCATTTTTATCGTTGTTTGGTAAGTAAGTAAATGCTAAAGTTCTGTTTGTTTAATACACAACTCTTCTTTACCTGACCTCTCACCGTACTGGTGGGAGAAATGTATTCTTATCTTTCCAGCATCATTCATTACGTGTGCTTCCTAAATACAACCCGGATAATCCCTTGGCATCGCGATCGTCGAGGATATCCAAATCACAATAAGAATAAACACTTTGGCAGTGGTGGTTGCTTCTCTGCAGCTTTCCACTGAAAGAAATTCTGGACGCTCGATTCGCTCGTTCGCCAATTACTGTCCTTTGCAACTGAACTGAACTGAACTGAAATGAACCTAATCGTGTCCTTGAACTTAGAGCGCGGTATTTTGAAGCCATCTATCGATTTTTCGGTCGAAAAATTTATTCTTAAATTGCAACAAATCAGGCTTTCCGGTTATGTTTTATGTTTTCAACATTCAAGTTGTATGATACGCCTTGAAATAATCATTTTTATATTGTCTTTTAAATCAGGATTAGTTGTTATTTTGATATTTTACCCGCGTTTGGCGATGGTCAATAAAGTTTATCTCCATCGATAACCAGCGCTCTCCCTATGTGCGATTACAGTTCAGTTCAACAAATTTAAAATAAAAAGAACGCCTCAATTGAACTTTTTGTATTAGATAAAATGCCATAACGCGTAATTTTGTAGAGCTCATATCGACCTTTGTACTCCTGTTCTAGATATAGTTATATTGTATTGTATAATAATAGTCAATAGTCAACAGTATATTGTAAAAAATAGCTGCAAGATTAAAAATTTAACCACGGAATATTTATGTTTGTATGAAATCTCAAGCGTGATCCAGGCAGTATCGCGCAGTCAGATTGCACATAGGTTAACTTACTTGCATGTTCCCAATGTCGATACAAATACAAGAAAGCAAGCTTAATATCTTATTTAATGTAAGTGTATTTTCGCATGCAGTTAGTCTCGCACGGTGTTAGCTGCGTATTATGGAAGTACTGCACGATCGCATATCCGTGTACAATATCCTTTCAACAGGATATTTGTAGTGATTTGTACAGTTTTATGTTTTGTATAATCTTAATTTCTTAATTTGTCAACTTGGACTTCTTACCTGGCCGAGAAGTTACCTTGATCTCAAGGCAACTGTACGTGTCGATAGTGTGATGTCTAGGGAAATCGAAGCCACTAGCGGTGTCCGACAAGGTTCGGTACTTGGCCCGGTTCTCTTTCTGGTCTACATAAACCACCTTCCGAAACTTGTCACAGCCAAAACGGTACTCTTTGCGGATGATGCTAAACTTTGGATGCGAATCACGTCAAGCGTGGATTGTTTGCGCTTACAAAGCGATTTGGATATATTGAAAAGCTGATCAAAACGAAACAAGCTTCCATTCAACTTCAGAAAGTGTTAAATGTGGTAAATTAGTAATGATTTCCCATTATCCTACAACCTTGGATTGCAACAACTGGAATGAACATCAAAAAAGGACTTCGGCTTATGGATTAGTAGAAGTCTTAAGAGTATATATATATATATATATCTTATACGGATTGTTGTATTCACAAGTAAGCACAAAACACTTATTCCCGAAAGAACAGTAAGAACAAACGACCGGACTTGTGAACGAAACCAGTGTTATATTATTGATGGACAAAGTTCAAAAGCGTGGCGCGTGAGTGATCGATCGGAAATCAATAAGTCAACGCACACAGCGGACAGGTCTATGCAGCGTAGACACAACACCACTCTCCCCTTTACTGTTCGAGCCAATCCGCCACGCTTGGTAGTGGTCGACGGGTTTACGTACCCTGAGCGTTCTTCGCAATTGGCTATACCCTCCAGCTTGTGGTTGCTGCGTTGCTCTGTCACATACGGGCAGTTGTAATGGCCGATCCCCGGAAGCACTATAGACGCGTCTGGCATTAACTTTTGTACCATCCTCTAATTCGTAAGTGCCGGGTGTACACACAGTTTTTATTTTCGTGGGTGCTTTGAAAGCGCTCTCCCCCTTGAACCAATTTTGTTTTTTAACGCGCACAGTTGAACCAGGTTGGAGTGTTTGCCCATGCCGCCTGTATTTGTTTTGATAACATTGTCGACGAAGCTGCTCGTCATTATTGATTCTCTGCGCCGGTCGAAATGCGGCATTTAACTTCGTACGAACTTGTCTCCCAAACATAAGCTCACTGGGAGTTTTTCCTGTGGCCGTATGTGGTGTCGTTCGGTATGTTGATAAAGCCAGAATAAGGGCGTCCTCCCACGAATCACCTTGCAACGGTATGGCTTGTACGGACTCCTTCAGTGTTCTGTTAAGGCGCTCAACCATTCCGTTTGCTGCTGGATTGTAAGGCACTGGTGAAGTGTGCTCGATGCCATTGAAGCGGAGAAATTCTGTAAACTCGTTGCTACGAAATTGTGGACCGTTATCCGTAACTAATTCCTCGGGTAATCCGAATCTCACGAAAAGATACTGCAACCACTTGATCACGGTTTTTGACGTCACCTCACCACAAAGTAGTGCCTCAGGTTATTTGGTGTAGAAGCAAGTTGTAACAAGCATGTTTCTTTTAGATGACGGAGCTCGCATAAAAGGGCCCATGATGTCAATTGCTATTTTTGCCCAAGGGTGCATAGGATAGTCAATCGGTTGAATGGGGGGTTGTATTGGTATGGCACATTTATCAGCGTGTTGACAACATGCACACTGACGAACAGCAGCTTCAATTGAGGCATTCAGTCTTGGCCACCAATAGTATTCACGAATACGTGATTTAGTTCGTACAATTCCGGGATGTCCTTCGTGGCCACATGCAATCACTGTTGGTATTAAAGTTTCCGGAACAACGATACGGTTGCCTCTTGTGATGCAATGATCCACGAGAGACAATTCGTGTCTCACAGCATAGAACGGATTCAACTCAACAGGAATAAGCTTCTTACTTGGCCAAGCAGTCTGGAGGTATCCGCGAAGCTTTTGTAGTAAACTATCTTTTTCGGTATGATCATTTATCAACCTCTGTGTTATAGCTCCCAGATGGTTAACCTCCAAATTAGCAATCAGTGTCACCTCGGTTAGATCTTCATTTTCATCAACATTTTCCATTGGTAAACGAGACAAAGCATCCGGGACGCGGTTTTGTGATCCAGGAATATATTTTACTTCAAAGTCGTAAGCTAACAATCTGGAATACCAGCGACTGATTCGAATGGGCTTCTGTCCTTTATTCCCGCGGCACAACAGGGTTGTCAGTGCTGTATGGTCAGTTCGCAGTGTGAAACGACGGCCGAAAAGGTAAATATGCCAACGTTCACAGGCCCAAAGGCAAGCCAGTGCTTCCTTTTCTCCCGCGGAGTAGTTTCTCTCGGTTTTCGATAAGGTACGTGATGCATAGGCAATAACTTTTTCAGTCCCCTGCTGCATCTGTGACAGAACTGCTCCAAGCCCAACATCTGACGCGTCAGTTGTAACAAACGTCGGGCAACCCTCATCAAAAATAGACACTGTGGGAGATGAGGACACCATCCGGCGGATCTGATTATATGCATCGTCCTGAGCCGACTTCCATTCGAATGCTACGTCACGTCTGGTGAGCCGACGTAGGGGCTCTGTGATTGTGGCAAAATTATGTAAATGTCGAAGGTAATAGGAACACAATCCTAGAAAATGTTTGATCTGTTCACTGTCCTGTGGTTTCGGGCATTGCAATATTGCCTCTGTGTTTTTAACATTCGGCCGAACGCCTGCGGATGAAATTAAATGACCCAAAAATTCGACTTCTTGAGCACAATATTGGCATTTCTGAATGTTCAGACGTAGGTTCAAAGAATTGAGGCGATGCAACACTGTATTAAGATTAATTTCATGCTCTTCCAAAGATGATCCGAAAACACAGATATCATCCATATAGGCAATGCAGCCGGGTATGTCGGACAATGCTAATGTGATAAATTTCTGCCAGGCTGCTGGAGCGCTGTTAAGACCCATAGGCAGAACTTTGTACTGATACAATCCATTAGGTGTAAGAAAGGCTGTCAGTGGTCTAGATTCGTCTGTCAAAGGCATGTGGAAATATGCACTTCGGATGTCCAGTTTTGAGAAGATTCTTGCTCCTGAGAGCTTCACAATCAATTCATCAGCTGTAGGAAGTGGAAATTTTTCCACAATGACATATTTATTAAGCATCCTTAAGTCAGTGCATATGCGAATGGTTCCGTCTTTCTTCCAAACCGCTACCAAGGGATGCACCCATTCAGAACATTGTATGGGTTCAATCAAATCATCTGCAACCATCTTGCTCAACGCATCACAAACGGAACTGCGTTTTGTCAAAGGAATGGGCCGTGGCTGAGATATAGCAAAAGGTCGAGCATCAGACCGTAGATTTATCCTGTGCTTGCCGTTCGGGATTCGTCCCAATTCATCCCGAAACAAGTTAGGGAAACGAGATTCCAGTTTATCAATACACACCGCAGCAATCGTCATTCTTTCAATAGAAGGGGTCACTTGCAGCGATACCATAGCATTTCGACCAAGTAACGGTTTGCTGTTAGTGTGCGACACGTAAACGGCAACAACGGATTTAAACTCCCTTTCCAGAAATAAGGGCACGTTGAGAAATCCCAGAATGGGCACAGGGTTTTTCGAGTAACTTCCAAAAACATAATTCGATGGTTGAATAGGAAATGACTGTAAATGCGTACAATAAAACTCGTACGGAACGATTGTTATTGGACAAGCTGAATCTAATTCCATAGGCAAAGTTATCATTCTGTCACCCAAGCAAAAATGTACTGTACGGATATCAGAAGAAGGTAATTTGGGTTCAATTGCAGAGCATGTAGTAAGTTCGTGACTAGAAATGCCATAAATATGTTCAGCTTCCGATGTTGCTGTATTAGAATCGACCATGTCTGTGTCACTTGTATCAACTTGAGAAACTGTTTGAGACCGACATACACGAGCAAAGTGACCGAGCTTACCACATTTGTTACACTTGCCTTTGCGAGCTTGGCTATATGGACTGTTCGCTAAATGTTGGTTACTCCCACAACGGAAACAGCTCATGGCCGATGATTTCGAACTTTGGGTAAAAGCAGGCTTCACATGTGATATCTCAGAACTTGCATGAAAGAACGATTTATTCTGCTCCATGATATCAGTGCGGCACCGAGCAATCTCACGAACACGTTCCAAGTAATTTTATTTGCATCCTCGGATAGAAGAATTTCCCGAAGTTTGCCGTCCGATAGGCCGGAAATGAATTGTTGTATTAGAAAGGTTTCTTTTACCTTCTTTGCGGGAACTGCATTGAATTCGCAAAGGCGGACTGCCGGGATCAACCGCGAAATATACGCATCTAATGATTCCGCAGGTTCCTGCCGAATTCGGGAAAATTTATACCGTGTGACAAAAAAATTCACTCGGGAACCCCAATATTTATCCAGTGCCGTGAACACTTCGTTGATCGTTGCTTTGGTTCTCAGATTCTGGGCTTCGAAAAATCGTTGACCTTCACGTCCAAGGTATTGACGTAAGAAGACGATCTCATGTTCACAGGTCATCTTGATTGTTGGATTGAAAATTGTTATCATGTTAAGATAATCCTTGAAAGATAGTTTGAAAATCTGCCACTCTCCAGCAGTTGGACGAGCAGTAGGATCATCCCAAAGCGGATCGGGAGCACGAGCTGAGCTGAGCATGTCACAGGTTCAGTGAATCGCGACGCCAATTGTTGTATTCACAAGTAAGCACAAAGCACTTATTCCCGAAAGAACAGTAAGAACAAACGACCGGACTCGTGAACGAAACCAGTGTTATATTATTGATGGACAAAGTTTAAAAGCGTGGCGCGTGAGTGAGTGAGTGATCGATCGGAAATCAATAAGTCAAAGCACACAGCGGACAGGTCTATGCAGCGTAGATACAACACGGATATCTCATGGTGTTGTACAGCTGCAAGCTTTTCATACCATAAATTCTTAAATGTTGACCTTTTTTGAAGCAAATATGAAAGTGTCGCTCTCAGCATATAAATGAGGAGAGAATAAGTACTTTCCATTGCATTTCATAATAATAATATAATATGTTAAACGTATATTAAAGCTAAACAAAGTTCGAGACGTCCTTTATCAATAGAAAGCGACAACCAAGTCCAGCTTCTGGCCTGCACGAGTGGCTCTCTAAGCCCGGCGGAACTGTTTCTACCAACAGGAGAAGGGACGAGGGCGAGTGACTGGCGCGTGAAAACGAGTTTGCTTCATGCAGATGGAGCTCATTAGCCTGGGAGGGAAGTTCATCTAAGGGGAGGAAAACCCTGATTTTCAACCTCCGCTGCCTTGCGGAATACCCGATCGCGGCAAAGGCTTCGGGAGAAAACTGAGTAAAAATCTGGAACTGAGTCTAGTAGACTGTTAGTTGGTGCACACCACCTCTTTCTCTCAACTCCCTGCTGCCTTGCAGGTCGCACTTGGTTTTGCGAAGGCTAGAGAAAGCTGACTCGAACAAACGCCGAGTGGCGCTGGGGACGCCGCTTTGTATCCAAATTCCCAAGAATTTTCATTGAAACCGACTCATCCACCAGGAGGAGATAGTCGCACAAAAGTAAATGTAATAGAAAGCGATTGGCAGACACGATGTAGGAGAGTTGATCCCTCTAGGTATTAGCGCGTGAACAGTCATAAACTGTTTCTTCAATCTGTTTTATTGTTTTATTGGAAATACACTCTAAATAAGTTGCTGAGCCAAATTTAAATGACAACAAGTATGGGTGGATTTAAGAAACGTCAACATTCCTTCACAAGAATGTTTCCTATTTAAATTTTGTACGTTTAGAACGATTCCTCTCGAATGAGATAGTGTCTTCTTTTGAGCAATTTTAGTGTTTTAAAGTGTTCTTTGTAGCTCAGAAATCCAAGCCATTTGACTAGTTTTGTAACGTGCCTTGGAGTTTCAAATTGTTTCTCAAACTCGTACTAGGGTGGTCCTAGAGCTCCGGAATACAGCTGTTCAAGTCAATGTTAATATGTGTGAACTCACAAGCGTAATCCGGAAAAAGTGATTCACAGTCAGAGTACGTGAGCCTAAATTTTGTCAGGTTGCCCAGTGCTAAACAGATATAGGAAAAGGAAAATGGCGATGAAACTCCAGCGTGTTTTTCCATGCAGTTAAGTACAGATGATAAATTAATATAGCACGATTTTAGCTGCGCAGCACAAAATACTACTGGATTGCACGTCCGTTCGCGTCAATAACGGGGACTAATCCCAACTGTTGGCAACTTGTAAAAAAGTATTGTGAGGTGAACTCTGTAGAAAGATCTGGAAAGTCTAATTTGAAGGTCGTAATAACCGACGGCAAGCTGACACTTTTCCTTCAAAAATCCTTTACTGCTGTTCAAAGGATGCTCTGGATAACATAAATATTTCAATAGTAAAGCTATTTATTACGAACTATGGTATCATCTTCCAGTATATAACATCACATTTCTCTAATTCTACCGAGATCTAAACCATAAGTTTACTCTAACGATCGATCACTTATGTGGATCGGCGTAGGTACCATGGCCTCAAACGTTTCAGAGTATGACAGTCGATTTTTGATCATTCTTAAGCGTCAAAATTTGCATAAGTACAATCTCAGGTCTGCTGTTATCGATATCATTACATTTTAAGATATTTAAAATGAAATATTTTCAACCTTCGCACTTTGTATGCATAATCAATACGTAAAACCATGGGCGGTGGCCATCCCTGATCTAGGTTACATCTGATATGTGCCGAAGACTAAGTTGTGATTCAATCGATCCGTAGGAAAGACTGACCGCGACGTTGATCCACTCGCCTCTCACAGATCGCGTTGCTATCCGACTACATTTATAGAATTATTATTCACTACCTAAAACACACTCGTATTTATCCAGATTGGCATAAATCTCGTGGTGTCCAAACAGTCACATGGCACAGGCAGCTGAAAACCCTTAATCGTAACATTTTCAAAGTTGTCGCTGCACGCTTTCCTGGCTGGAGTCCCCGTGATCAAATATCGCAGTTGCTGATTTCGCTTTAGGATATATCCCGATACCGTGTGCATCGGCGGTCTTGCACTACTCATCTTAGAGTGTTTGTTGCCAACTGAAGTGACGAGGAAAGCTTGTTATGATGCATGACCAGGAAAGCCGCAAGGAAGCTGTCGTGCTGATGTCGCTCTACTCGTTCGCGATACTTGTTTGAATGCATGTTCCGTTCGAGGTGTAGGCACCTCATCCCATTTTGTTTGTGTTTACTCTTTTATGAAATCCGTATCAATTTAAGTCACGCCCTTCCCCATCTTTCAGGATTTTACTTTTTTCATGGTTTTGTGGCAGTTAAGCATTCGGTACATGTCACCGGTGTACTACTGTCTGTGATGATTATGATGATGTTGATGGTTTATTGATGGTCGCATGGCTTATCTTGCTGTAATGCTGAAGCCCTTCGCCTCATGATGATAAACTAGCGTTACGTACATTATAACTTTGGTAGCACTATAACGAAGTAAAGATTAATACTGACCGGTTTTCCTTCGATTGTAACGACTGTTCAAATTCGACAAATTGTAACCTTAAATTTTGTTCTGTTAGTGCTTTTAAAAATGTTGCCTCTGCTGTATTAATCTCAAATCCCTAACTGGGTGGTGTAGGTCATTCTGATTTCTTAATAATTATTCTCCGAGTGTTATTATGCTCTCATCAATTGTCAAAATAATTCTTTTTAGTTTTCCCTGCGGCCTATTTTGAAATCCTCATTCCTTTTTTGTACTACATCATTCATGTTTACTTACTTTTGCTTACTTTTGTGCGACTTTCTCCTCCTGGAGGATGAGTCGGCTTCAATTAAGGTTCTTGGGAATTTTTGTTCAAAACGGCGTCCCCAGCACCACTCGGCGTTTGTTCGAGTCAGCCTCTCTATTATTATATTTGCACAATCTGATACAGATATAGTGCCGTTCAACATAAACAATGAGATGTACAAAGCGAGAAGGGGGTAATGGGAAAAGACATTTATTTTCCCTAAAAACTCAATATCTTTGAAGATATTACGACTCTATTATGACACTATGTCAACATAGATTTGAATTATTTGGCGCGAAAAACATGATTATAATTTGATCATAACGTTTTTAATTTGATCATATTAGCCCTTTATTCTGATTGTTCCATCGAGTCCTTGACGCGATTTTAATGTGCTATTTTTCAAGGTTATCCACTTTTACATTCTCAGCCTATATGTATGTATGAGTGAACCATGTTTATCATTATTGGAAGTGAGCTGCTATACAAACTTCTCTGAAGCCTTGGTCTTCTCTCTCAATAGTCGGTTGGGCAATATTGCGGGAAGCATATCCGAGTGCATTATCAGTTCCATATCAAGAACGTAACAGGGGGGTACAAAGCGTTGTCATCGGCATCGTTGAACGTAGGCATGATACTACCCGGTTACCTACACCGAGTGGGGGGGGGTGGGGGGGGGGGGGGGGGGGGGGGGGGGAGATTTCGTTTAGCGGGTCCCACCCCGAGCCTTTACCCACAAGGCAGTGGAGCGAGAGAGGTTCGCACCTATCGGTGGCCGGTGACCGACGAAGCGGTTCATACGCCCTTCTCT
>JACCGJ010017557.1:0-41887 GCA_013407085.1 Atriophallophorus winterbourni
TTTTAATCTTTAGCGAAATAGCATCGAGTCTTATACATTTGCCTTCTTTTGTAATACAGAACATGTCGATCTACGTATGCATGCGGTAACACTTCAGCCGGGTGAATAGCTCAAGATCATGCGTGCAATCAATTGACTCGAAAATTCACAACAATTCCTACTGCTTGAATATGTAACTAACACGTCTTTGGAAAATAACTGTTAAGACGGAAATCCCTGAGAAAGGATATTATTCCATAAATCACGCTGAACTTAACAAAGTTTGAAGAAGTCAACTTATTAATCGTACTGATATAGAGGACATATAATTGACGAATACCATCCGTGTCATTTAAAACTCGCCTGAAATAAACTTACGGGCAGATCGGTGGACGACTCATTAATCTCCTTCCGAGACGAAAACGAGTTATTTTCCGCGTATATGTCATCAACATCGGGGAGACTTCCATGCGGCGTTCGTGATCCAACGGAATCCCGAGCACGAATAGAGGTTGAGTTTGTTCTGCGATCACGAGGATCAATGATCGGAGTTGGCGTTGAGCCGATTTTACTCGCAAGTGTTTCCTCGGGGTCCAAGATGAAAGTATCCGATTGACTTGGCGCAAGGCTCGTGACAGATGTACTAACGACCAAGGATGCGCTTAATTCACCTGGACCGGTCGGTGTAGGTTTGGTGTCGTGGTGAATGGCCAGTTGGGTATTGGTGACGAGTCGCGAAATATGGGGACGTGAGGAGGTTACTATGGGTGACGGGCTGTTGGAAAATGATTCGTAAGCCTTGCTTGTGTCACTTTCTAATCTATTCACATCGTGGGTAGGTTGAAGTGCATCCGTTTCGTTTAGCTAGAGATGAAACAAAACACGTGGCTGTGTATGGAATGCGGTATCATTCAACGATAGGTATTATTCAATATTGTCTAACGAGTTCACATTGATAACGGCTATTTTGACACCGTATAACTTTGTTTACTACTTCACCACTGGTTAAAGGCTCACTGAACAAGATCTTGATGTCTCCACCTGATGACCACAAACAGCCATTAACCGGTAGTGGTCTGTAAGTGAGGGGGACGTGAGCACCACAATATATTGGTCATTTATAAGCGCCAAGAGCGCTTGACCGGGAATCACGTTGTGATTATTTATTCGAATATCGTGATTATTTGTAAGAACCCTACACAACAGTGACATGCAAGTATAACTTTGTTTACCACCTCACCACTGTTTTAATGTTCACTGACCCTATTTAGAAACTTGACAGAGTCCGTTTTCCATTTTTGTCCCGACGACCAGATATCACAGTTGCTTGTTACCCTTAAGGATGTATCAAAACCGAGCTCGGTAACGGTCTCACAGTAGGTGATTGTAGAAATATTTGCGTACACTTGAATGTCGACAAGTAGAATGGCATGGAAGGCTTGTTATGGTGCATGGCAGTGAAAAGCTGTAAGGAAGCTGCCGTGCTGATGTTGTTCTACCTGTTCACGAAACTTGAATACATGTTCCATTTAAGACGAACGCAACTTATTCCAATTTGTTTTCGCATACTATTTCATAGATTTCCTAGCTTATTAAGTCCCATGCCCATTTATTCACGATTTCATTGTACCATGCTTATCACGCATTCGTTACTTATTACCACTGCATTGTTGTCTCTGCTCATGAGATCTTCTTCAAATAGATTCAACTGTTTTGCTCCATATTTTAAATAGTTTTATATTTTCCCCTAAGCAGCTGAAATTAAAATGCAATATATAACCTACAGCAGTTTGCATGACGTTTGGAACTTTTTCTGACCAATTATGTGCATTAGATCTAATGGGATGTAAGGCGTCTAGTAGAAAAATTCCCAGTGTCTAACATCCAGATTCGTGAAGCTAAATGCTATAAAATACTTCCAGAGAGTGTCATTAAGTCGTTCTACTTGGCCGTTGCCTTGGGGATTATATGGTGTGGTCCTGCTTGTGCTACATTATTTGCACAGCGGAACTCTCGAACAGCTTTTGACATAAATTTGGAACCACGGTCAGTATGAACGTATGAACCAAAAAGCATGAATAATTCACGAAAAGCGGAGGGAAATCTAGAACACTCATCAATAATAGTCATAGAGATTGAAGGAAGTGGACCCTTGAAATCATGACTGAGTCGCTCGAACGAATGAGTTGCTATAATCAGAGTACAATGAGATTTGTGAAAACGCGGTTTTAACTCAACACAGATTGTACGGATGTGCAATCGTGCAGCACATCTGTGTTGTGTGGCTAGCATCGTGCAAAATTGATTGACCAACGGTAGTGAGCTGCATGCTTAAACACGCTGGAGTCTCACTACCATTTCTATTTCTATTTCCCTCCTCATAAATGTCGAGGTCTGGGAAACCTGACAGTATCCTAGCCCACGGAATCTCACTACCATTTCTAATTTCTTTCTATTTCTTTTGTCGTGTTTGCCTAGGCCTGGGCGACCCGACAGTCTTAGCCCACGTGCAGTCTCTGATTGTGCGGCACTTTGCCTGGATCAGGCTTGTGCTTTCATACCATACCACAAAGTTGACCCACACGTGGGATCCGTATGTGAAACGACTCGTCAACTCGAACAAACCAGGGTTCACTAGCTGCAACAGAAACGAAGCGCCACACAGACATTTTTGAGCGTAGATCATGTAAGAAATCATTCAGTCATGCCACATGATAGGATCGACTCTGTCATGGCTAAGTCTAACGTATCTGAAAATAGTGGTGGAATGGTAGATGAATCTTGCACATTGATTCCACCGATTGCCAAACCAACCCCGTCTAATCACATGACAGTGAAAAGCATGAGCTTGAGAGAAATATCAGTATGTACACGCTTTCCAATCACACACACAAACACACATCATAACCGGTTCCGTGCTGTTTGTGTTCATCAGATAGAGACAGGCCGATCAAATTCCACGAGCCTGGAAACAGTGCAGGAGTAATAGACAGAGCATGATCAACAACACATCTACCAGCGAAGCGAATGTGGCCAAAATCGAATTTACCAGTTACGAAACCAACAACAATTGATGCATACCATAGTCTTGGCCTTTGTGGAAGCAGGAAATCGATCCAAGACTTCGGGGAGTTTCGAATCGCCTTCAGTGCCGAGACCCGTTTGGTCTAATGTCGACTCGTTTTGATTGGACATTTGGATGCCCTGAAACATACGGTAAAACAGGAATGACTTGGGATCGTCGAACAAGTCAATATCGGTCGCGTTGGGTGAGTGAACTGAGAAGCGGCGTGACAACATTTCCACAAGCGGTCGATTCGTGCGACTTTGTCCAGAAGAACTAGCCGGGCGGCGTAGCTGTGTGGTTGTCACGGGTTTCCTAGTGCTGTTACCTGGAGGAGAACTACGATTCGGCTGAGATATGTTCGGTCGTTGTGGGGTGGGCCCGCGTTGAACAGCATTGGTGTTGGAGCCAGGTCGAGTATTTGAACGAGTAGCTACTGTGAGGTAAAATAAACGGTAAAACAATGTACAAAGAGCGATTGACAGCGGAAGTATTGAATTATGTATTACAGCACCAAGAAGTAACACATCGAATGACCAGTTATCGAAAAGTGTTAAGGATTCGCGATGGCTACGAACACAGAATTCAGGAAATTTGCTACGGATAGAGCCTGGGTGCCAGGCTTGCTTGCCGCATAATATACACAATTTACCCAAGAAAACAGACAATAAAATAACGTAAGATAAGAAAAGTGATGTGTTGCTCACATCCCCGAAATTACACTTTACTGAGCTGAGAAAATTGTTTTAGTTACTTCAGAAAAACTAGTGTAGCCCTATTCATATTATTCTGCAACATACAACAAGTGAAATGAGATCGAATTAATATAAGTGGAATTTGGTTCTGTTGTGTTATCTGTAAGTTGAAGGGAAAAGTGAACAGGTACAATAGAAAGGTGAATAAACCCACAGGGACTTAACAATGCACATGTATAGATAGTTTACCGTTGAGCGGAGACGTGCATCCAATATCTTCTCCGATGAGATAGTAACTGAAGCTGATTGATGTTCTATGTGTGCCAGCAAAGTCAATTGGAAAGAGGTCGATAGCTAAAAGTCAGGGAAGCACAGTCTAAGCTAAGTTCCTTTGGGGCAAAGCTCTTGATTAGGAGTGCTATTTGCTGGAATGAACGGATTAGCATGAATCAGTTGTCGAACATATGGCACTCAACGGCTGCAAACGACATAGCTGCTACGCGATACACTATCGTGGTATTCCCCATGGATGTACATCACGTTCGTATGACTTTCTCACGTTTCACAGCTTTTCGAATGCCTAAACAGTCCAATTCGGGAGGAACAATCTCTCTAGTAGCACTTGCAACGATAGGCAGAACTCGGTCAATCGGAGTTAGTTGCACGCCGGCGGCGCGATCTGTATTCAGCAGTGAAGAGCTGTATGTGCTCCTCCCCAGCTTGCAGACGACGCTTTACACAATGCTTCCAATGTGAGCGTTCAAGAACAAGTTCTTGCAAGATCGCGGGGTCAATGCCAAAAGCTTTCATATCTATTTTGCAAACGTCTACCTACCGCAAGTGCGGTCTACACAATTGTCGACTTCCTGATTTCGACTTATCATAAGGTAGATCTTCTAGAATACGACCATTTTCCATTCTGTAGACGTTGCCAAGCCACCCAGGCGAAGCTGTCGTAGTAGGGTGAACATGCTCTGTGGACCAGCGTTTGAAAGCATTAGTCACTTTGTCCATCCTCTATATGTTCAAGATTCGACGGATACTACGTAGATGGAAAGCATTCTCTTCCGTTCCTGTCTTTCGTGGATGGTCCAGGTTTCACTGCCGTACAGTAAATAATTTACTACGCGCGCGCTGTATATCAGCATTTTTGTCTTTACAGTCAACATGCGGTTGCCCCAAACACGAGAGTTAAATCGGGACAAAATGACAGCTGTTCTGCCAATACGCTCATCAATCTCTGTGGCTAGCGAGACGTTATCCGCAATGGTTGAACCAAGATATCTGAAATGATGTACTGGTTCAAGCTAACAGTTTCAAACAGTGATGATTGGAGGCGATACAATCCCTTGACCACGGACTTTGTTTAGGCTCATGCTGATTGCTAGCCCAAAGTCTTTGCATGTCGACGAAAACCAGTCCATTAGCGACTAGAGGTGTTCTTGTGAGTGAGCAATAAAAGCTGCATCGCCGGCAAACAGCATGTTACGGATTAACACATTCTATGCCTTGGTTTGTGCTCTCAATCGGTTCAGGTTAAAAAGCTTGCCATCATTTCGTGTGCGTTGGTAAATGCCTTCTGTCCTCGTCATGAAAGCGTGCTTTAGAAGCAGAGCAAAGAAAATGCCGAACAGCGTGGGAGCAAGAACAAACCCTTGTTTGACGACTCGGCGAATTTCAAAGGCTTCTGAACTAAAACCGTTAAATGGAATGAACCCTTCATGCCTAAGTGGAAAGAAATAACGAGTTTGAGCAGTCCTGGGGGGCAGCCTATCAGGTCAAGCATTTTGAAAATACCCTCCTGCTGACGTAGTCGAATACCTTGTTGAATCAACAAAAACAGTGTATAATGCCATACGCTGTTCCCGACACTTCTCTTGATGCTGTCTCAGGGAGAAGATCATGTCGACGGTTGATCTTCCCTTGCGGAAGCCACATTGAGATTCGGAGTAAATTCTATTAGCTAAAACTTGCAGCCGGATCTGTAAGACTTTAGCAAACAATTTGCCTACAACATTCAGAAGGGAGATTCCTCTGTAATTGTTGCAGTCGCCTCTATCACTCTTATTCTTAAATAGCGTGATGATCTTCGTGTATGACATCTCTTGTGGGACACTCCTTAAACCAGCACTGAAGAAGCAAATGGTGAAGCTGTAATAATGCTGTTCTACAGCATTTGATAAGCTCAGGTGGAATGCCGTCGTCATCAGGAGCCTTCCTATTCGCTAAGCAGTCGATTGTCCTATTGAGCTCATCATGAGTATCTAGATGTTCAATGGTTGGCAACCGCTCAACACTTTCAAGTATATGCGATAAAACCGTACTGTCCCTAGAGTAGAGAGAGGAGAAGTGCTCTACCCATCTTTCCATCTGCTGAGTTTAGTCGACAATCGGGTTACCAGATACATATTTAATGGGAGCCGTTTAAAGTTTGTTTGGACCAATGGCTCTCTTGATCCCATCATACATAGCTTGGAAAATTTCCAGTATCCGCAGCTTTTTGGATATTGAGGCTGATTTCAGTCCAATAGTCATTTGCACATAGTCTTGCAGTCTGTTGGACCTTATTTATCGCTGCTCTTAGAAGTCCTAAGTTTTCATCTGTTGGCATACCTTTAAACTTCAAGAATGCTGACCGTTTCTGGTCTAAAACAGCAGCATCTCAGAAGCTTTTGCTTCGAACCAGTCGATCGGTCGAGCTTTCTTCTAACTGTAAGTGGAGAGTGCGACGCGATTTCTAGCATTCTGAAGCCAATTCGAGTGAGGTTTGGTTGGCCTCGGTTATGAAGCCTTTTGCAAATCGCTCAGCTAAATTAGGTTCGCGCATGCGAGTGACGTTTATCCTTGACTTAGCAGATAAATTGGCGCGGTGAAATCTCGTCTGGGGAAACGCCAGTTTTGCACAAGCCACCTAATCGTCAGTATTACATTCTGCGGTTTGATATGATCTGGTGAGGAGTACGCTTCCTAAGATACTTTATGCTGTGGATTTGTTTGGAAGAAAGTACTACTGACACAAAGACTCGTAATCTGCACCGACTCTAGCATTGAAATCACCCAATAAAACTACACAGTTTTTAGTGGCACGTTTTGAGGACTGTTGTGAGGTTATGATAAAAAGCGTCTTTATCAGCAGGCGTTGCAGAAAGCGTCAGTGCATAAACGTTGGTCAACGTAATGTACCTCTAATGCACTTCAGATTTATAGTCCAAATCCGTTCGCTTCCGCTGTTGCTCGGTTCTGCTACTTTTATTAGGCTGTTCCGCACGGTAAACCCAACTCCATGCAGTCGAAGCTCATCAAAATCCTTTCCTTTCCAAAATGTGCAATCTCTTTCTGTGAGCATACCAGTGTCTAATAATCGTAGCCAGGTCGACTTTCAGCTTTTTAGCTCATTGTTAATGAAATCTGATTTTCTTATACTTCTGATATTCGAGACGTTCCAGATTCCCAGTTTCAGAGATGAACTTTGTTGTTTAGTCATTCGTTTCGCTGGTTCGGAAATTAAAATCTGCTTGTCTCCGATCCCCATTCTTCCCTCCTAGGTCGAGTTCTATGTTTAGGTTATGTTGTATGCGTCTCCTTCCTGTATTGAATAGCAAAACAGTTGCATCCTCAGTTTTCCTAACATAGACTAAAGGATCTAACGAGACATACTAGATGTGGTACTACCGTACATGGTGGACATTAATAGCAGTCACACTCATTTTGGAGTGGTATTATTGGATATCATGGCGGAACAGGTGTCCATTCGACTTGCTGTGTTAAATGAATGGCCCGAAAGCTTCCCGATAGAAAAAGAAGCGAGTTTCCGCGAAGCATATCTATCTTGTGCGTCAACGCCTAACTGTCATTGGGTGACGGTCAGGTCGATTATTGCCACTTTATGTGTGAATAAAGTACCGACAGTAAATAGTTTATGTAACGCGAAGATGTGCAGAACGTGTTTACGAATGTCTATCTGTATGTTCGGGGTTGAATACACACAGATTTGACATTTGGATACGTGGTGGGGTTATGCACTTCACAAAACCGGCTAGAATTATAGCATGCAGGCTTGTATAGAGCTCAAGTAGTTAATCGCAGCCATTTAAAAGCAAATGCGGTCACAATGAATGACGTTTTCGAGATTAGGAATACAAAATTGTCACAAACAAAAATAATCCAATCACTCGCTTGATCCGAGTCTCGTGCTAAATTGATTGGCCACCGGTAGTGAGCTGCATGCTGAAACAGACTGGAGTCTCACTGCCATTTCCTGTTCTTTTTCTTCTTCATATCTGTCTAGGCCTGGGCAACCTGACAGTAATATCGCGCACGTGCAGGCTATGACTGCGCGGCACTTTGCCTGGATCCGGTTTGTGCTTTCATACATACATACATGGGTATGGAAATTGCTAAACAAGAAGAGGCCTCGACAGAATTTCTTATATCATCGAAATATCAGAGAAACAAAACGTTTGACGTGTAACTATAGAAAAGTAAAAACCCTTTGTCGATTTAAATTGCTGGTAAGAGGCTGAAAACAGGCTTTTCACCAGAAGCCCAAAAGTTAATACCCAGAATCACATCGCGAGATACATAGCAGTTAATTTTGGACACTCATTGATTCGACAACGAGTAAAACAGAAAACCATCACCGGAACTGAAAAGCCAAGATAATATTCGACAGCGAACGCATCAAGACAGTCACCGAACCGAATTATATTTTATATGATTCACCATTTTTTCGACAATGAGTCACGAACGGATAATCGACCTCGTGTCATAATAACCGGTCTACTGGTGGTACGACGAAATGTCCAAAATGTTTAACGGGGCGTAACGCTTACAAACTAAGATTAGTGACGCATTGTGGAATTTGATTACGACGACAAGCGAGTCGATATCAAGAACAACATTGTTGGTTAGACTGAGAGTGATGAGAAGTCTGAAGCTATTCACAACATGACAAAAGGTCACAATGAGTTAGTGTGGCCACACACAGCTAATGGCATTATGAATGTGTGCATATCGATTAAAAAGGTTAGGGGTCAAATGAGATTACGTTGAATCGGATTGCAGTGATTGTCATGACGTGTAACGAATAAACAGTTTTATCTAGTTTATGTTGAATATAACGATGGTAAATGCTGATCCTTTCTGATTTTTCAATAAAACTAGTCAGATAACTATGTGCGAAGTATGAATACCCAGTCTGGTAAAGTTAGACAAAGTACCGATCTGTTACACGTGGGCTAAGACAGTCAGAAAAAATCAGACAGAAAGGGATTAGGGCAAAGTCAAGAGAAAATCAAGAGAGTGTACTAATCAAAACTAAGCGTAACCCCAGAAGATCAGCACGAAGTGAAACACTAAAAGTTGGGGAAATGGTGGGCAATGCTTCTGGAAATGACACTGACTCTGTGAGATACCTTTGAGGAGGTCAATTAGACTCGTTTGCGGGACAAACCAATGCAAAATGCATGACGATGCAAGCGCATATCATTTAAACATCACTCACATCCTGAGGCTTGGAAGAAGATGAAGAAAACAGCTTCATTCGCGTATAGGAATTTGCAACGATCAAAATCCACATTTACACGTATTGCCTTCACACACACACAGCACAGCCGGTTTCATGCTGTTCGCACTCAAGAGGTAAGTACATTACATTCGGGGATTTATCCACTTTGAAACAGTGGAGAAATGCTAAACAAAGTCTCATTTTTGAAGTCTTTGTTGTTTTTACACAGAAGGAATAAAAAAAATTGAGCGACACCTATGTAGAACGTTATTTTCAAACTGACTGTGTGGTCCTTTTGATTAGCCAAGTTTATGATCAAGATACGGGTGCAAATAAAAAGCATCGTGATTTTTTAAACGAAACTAACTTGGTGATGTGTTGCTCACATCCCCCGAAATTACACCCCACGACCGGTTTCTGTCTGTTTGTTGTCATCAGGTGGAGACAGTAAGATTAGGTTCAGTGAGCCTTGAAACAATGGATAAATGGTAAACTAACTTGGATTTTTAGAAACCGGATTTTTCGTGGTTGTAGTTGCTCGCGACTGCAGTGTTCGTTTCGCATTCGGTAATCTCTCACCACTGGCGTTTTGTAGTGCCTTTTTCGCAGCGTTGGCACGGAGTATGGAACTGAGGGTGTCCTTGATTGGTGGAGCGATTTTCCTCGACGAGGTCGACGGAGATGTGGGTGTGGTGGATTGGGGTCTGGCGGGACAACCACTGGGCGTTTGGCGGGGGCTTGATCCTGATTTTGTGGAAAATCGTCGCTCAGTTTGAGATGGTTGAACTTGACGAGACGTGACATTGGGAGTGGACGTTTTGTTTTTCGCGGTGGGAGTCAAAACTCCGCGAGGTGACGGGAAAGCGGATCGCATGCGCACACCGTCTGGAGGGATTAACGTATGCCTATCACATTATGCACAATAACGTACTAGATGGTGTAGATAGAGCAACATAGATTTATTACATGGGAGTAACGCGGAGTAATTTGATAAGAAACGAAAAATGAATTGCCGACTGTATGATAATTCGGAAAGTTTTTTGTTATTTTGATGTGTGGGGTGCTAGGGCTATTAGCATTTTCAAAGCATTCAATACAATGTTCCTAAATAACAGCAAAAAATGGTCAAAACTCCCTAAATGGTAAAATCGACCGACGTGAGAGTGGTTTAGTCCACATATTTTTTCTGGGTTTGTGGAATTCTATATGCCCGTTAGTTGTTGGCAGCGGGTAGATTTCACACAGGTCGGTAGCCAGACAAAGTGCCAAGCAACATGAAGCAGGAAAAGCAGACAGGAAAACGCATAAAATAGAACGCATGCAAGAGGAATATGCACTTGTGAAAAAGAGCTTGTTTTTGAAATTTCAATGAATGCGGTTTTGTGATTTGTTGGGTTTTTTCTTCTGTATCAAATATGATCCAATGATAAATAGTAAAAAATATAACAGAAATAATAAAGTGACTTAGGTTTCCAACCAATTTACCTGTATTTTTCTAGTTGCTTGTGGACGTGATACTACGCGGTTGCCTAACCCGAAGTCGGGGATTGGCTTACTTGGGTCTACCTGAAGACTTACCGACAACATAGTGGGTTGAGACCATGTTGCTCTTACCTCTATCCATCGACCTTCCTGGTATGAGTAGCTCTGCTAGTTCCCGAAGGACCCAACCCAGTATAGCTCGATGGGTCTTGGAGGTACATAAACCATCGCATCATATTTAGGTAGTCTCCGCGCGATGGACCAGTCTCAGCACGCATAGTATGAAGTTTAATATGTGACCACCCTGAAAATGATGCGTTTTGAGAAACACATCCTTACAACATTAAACTAACTAAAGTCCGGATGTCTCAACGTGTAGAATCTGAAACAAACTTTGTACGTCGTTCTAACCTTTGTTTGATGAATTGTGTAGATTCGATTTAGGAGCGTCGGCGGAGTTGGTTGCACGACTCGGCGTCTTGGATGCATTCATACTTCGCGAGTCCGTTCTTGTGCGAAACGTGGGAGTAGTTGATGATGCGCTGTGATTGGAAGGGGATGAGAGTGGGCGCACTTTATATTGATGCTGGGAATGGGAAGCGGACGGAGAGGTCCGAAGTGACACCGGCCTTGTGGCTGTGATTGTTTTATTGGATGGCATTTTAGATTTTTGCGATTGCTGAAGGGAATGAGTAAAAACGAAACCAAGCGTCAACACCAAAGCATAAAAATACATGCATGCAGAGAACAAAGATGGAAAGAGACGATTTAAAAGAGACATATGCCGTCGTCGAGGGCCTCTGCCAATCGATGGCGACCATGGATATACATCGAATACGCATGATTATCTCATACTGAACACCGTCTCACGAGTTGAAACAGTTCGATTGGGGAGCATTGGGCGATGCTAGAATGTTTGCAGCGCTGACACAGCTTAGCTTCGCAGCCAGTAACTTCGAGCATTTTGAAGATGTTCTTCCAGCCAACGCAGTCGGGAGTTTGTGTTATACCAATGAAAACAACATATAATGAGAACATCAACCCAAGGTTGATCTTACATTGAGGAAAATACTGAGATTCGAAGTACGCTAACCCCTATATTCGCATGTTTAAAGCTTTGACAAGCATGGAATTAATTATATCTCTCACGAAGCCATTTAATTCTTGAATCAGTCATCACGTGAAAGCAAATATCCTATATCGATTCATCACTAATCAATTTAAAACAGTTTCAATATTCCAAAGTGATGTGTTGCTCACATCCTCCGAAATTACACTCCACTACCGGTTTCTGGCTGTTTGCCGTCATCAGGCGGAGGCAGTAAGAATAGGTTCAGTGAGCCAATATTCCTTTTACTACCTATCCCACATTCAACCGCGTTTATAAGACATCTCCTAAAGCACCAATGAAGACAGTCTTACAAAACGAAAGAAGTAGCTTTACCCAGCGACTGGGTGTTGATATTTGTTTTTCTTCACCCGATGCACTCAAATCATCAAATGACAAACATCTTCAAGTAATCGATCGAAGCGTATCAGAAGACCTTTCACAACGTCTTAATATCGAAAATATTTATTTCATTCACATCAAGAAATCTAAGTCAAGAAGAACAATTATGATAAAATTTATCTCGTCGATATGCGAATGTTTTCGTGTGTAATGTGTACCGTGTTTGAGACCAATGTAGTGTTGCGCTCACACACCCCTCATTTGAGCACATTAACTGGTTTTCGAGGGATTTGACATGGAATTTAAAGTTGTAGTTTTACACAACTACCTGGCAAACGTATACTACCGCTATCTGCACGAAAATGTGAAGGTTGTGGAAGATGCACCTCAGCATCTGTACACATACTTTTGGTAAAAGGTGTGTGCAACACAGAGGGTTAGTTCAAAATGCTGCTGAACAAAATCGATAAAAAATTGGTTGATATGCGATAGTTTTATGTAGAATTGCAACCACGTGAGCTCACCTTGACATTCGCAGGCACAGACTGGCGTCGTAGTTGCTCGCGCTGCTTTTCACGCTCTAATTTCTGCCGTTCCCGCTCACTAAAAGCACTGCGTATTCGTTCAGGCACACACTGACTTAGCGGCTTGGGGTCCGTTAAAACTTGCTCACTAACTCCTTTTGGTTTGCTAAAATCCAAAACAAATGCTTCGGCGCGAGGGTGTACAGTAGACGTTTCCGGAAGAGAGGCTTCACGGTGATCGTTTTGCACTGCAAAAAGCAACGCCAGTGATCAGGGAAAGTGAAATAAAATACTTGTTGACAAATTCGTAGATGTATAAAATCACGAATGTGGAGGCAGACAAAGTCACGTGCAACGATGGACTGCAAGTTGAAATATAGCGATTTCACAGGAAATCGGAAGCTTAAAAATGGGGATGACAGTTGGTTTGATCGCAGCGCATTACGGATAGCGATTATTTCACCAGTGTTATTTCTGCGATTTGGAAGTCCTGTGCAATATCACAAACTCACCCAACAGAGTAATTAAGGCATGTGGTTTACAACGGAAACAAAAAGGGTATAATCAGTGGGTCTAACACGAATTTCGATATGGACAGGTTGCGGTAGAATACTTTAACGTGAATATTTGCCAAGAGTTATAAATATAATTCTTGTTTCTATGCATTGTGGGCATAAACTCATTTGCATGCATTTCCATCCCACATACGCAGGCCCCACGACTGGTTTCATGCTGTTTGCACTCATCAGGTAGGGACAGTAAGATCAGAATCCGCATGTGCTTGAAACTGTGGAAGAATTGTAAACAAGTTGCACTTGTATGCCACTGTTGGATAAGGTGATTAGGATCATCACACTCATCACCAGCAACACCTGCTCGGCGAATAATTAATCCGTTGGATGGAACGACATTAAAATGGCTATGCATATGTACTCAGTTTAACCTGAGTACTTTATCGGGTGAATGTGAACTTTTAGACGAACAGTGATGGATAGTTAACCGGGGCAGTAATGGCTTTCATCTCGAGAAAAACGTGACAGTCGATGGTGCCTGGTAGTAACGAAACAAATATGCGATGACCATATAGAGTATTATGAAACAAGACATTCTCAGAGGTGACCAAACAAAAGTGAGACCAAAGCTAGAAAAAACGTGGGCATAAATTTCATTTGAGTTTGACCGAAGGAATTCGGTAAATAAACCTTTAAGCCTGTGTTCTTTGTCTGTCATGCCACAAAGCGAAATCTCACACAGATCAAGCACTTTCTGTTGACCAAGGCACGCGAGATGTGATTCGGTCATACCGATTACAACAGAACACTATCGATCAAAAACGTAAACAAATTGACTCGTAAAGGTAGTAGTCATGATACTGGTGTACAATCGTAATTCAACAAAAAGTTAGAAAACCCCTTGTTAGAAACGAATAACAGCACTTTAAGGTAGGTAAAGTTTTTCTTGAAAGTCAGTGTTAAATAGGGTTCTCGGCAAGAACTCCGATGTTCAAATACTGAAACACAAAATGCGTCCTGATCGACCGCCAAAAAACGTCTAAAGTTGATCAATTCGGTGTTGTTTTCACATCCCCTCTCACTGATGTTACGGTTTAGCGAGTTGATCAGCGGTGGAGATTGTGAGCAACCTCACCGTACGAGTTCAATTTTCGTCTCATGCAAAGTACGCCTTACAGACCAACATTGAAGATTCTACTGTGTGTTACGTTTCAATTAGGCACTTATTTAAACTTGATTCCAGACCCCCGACAAGCAGTCACACGACTATCATCAAAACAAAACACTGCCGCGTTAATAAGCGTCGGAACAGTCGTCAGTCAAAAAAACTTGGAACGTTACAATACGAGTAACCATTTGTTGGCACCTGTTTACTCATAACTCACAGATACAGACACGCTCTTGGAAACAATTTGCCTTAATACACTTTTTCCAACAACTTTTTTTCTAAACCATTTGATTTACGAAATTATTTATTATTTCTTCTCGAGGAACACTCAAATCGAAATTTGAAAGTACGATTCCTCGGAATTAAAATACGTATATCATGTGGTGTTGTACAGATATAGGTGTTTCACCGTATATCTTGAATCTGAAATGTCGACAAGGAGAGAACTTCATTGATTAATTTGTGTTAGCGAAACAGATCCATGCCTTTTAAGTATTCAACTCAACGTTTCGTGAAGTTTGAATCAAAGCTAACCACATTGAAAACGGAGAAGAATTGGCCAGAGTACTTGTCTCTGATGAACAAATTAAAACACTAAAGCGACTCTAATGAAATTTCGAAGAATTCGAATAGGGCGATAAAGCATTAAAACATGACACACGTTAGGCTAAGAACCGAAATAGAGAAATTCGCTACGAAAATGATATATCGAATAGAGAATATCATATATCAATCACGAAAAGTCGTTGGGAAAGTGACTAAAATTCGCCCCGACCGAGTATTTATCATTTATTTTCTAGCTTATTGACTTACTGACTGACTACGTCTGATACAACTGTGTTAGGTTCGCATTAATTGAGGAATAAGGGAAAATGATAAATCGGATTAAAAAAAAATCGAATCTGAAAGCTTAGACAATTGAACCACGTGCTCAAATTCAAACTATTACGACGCAAGTAATACGATTATATATCTTAGTATTTTCAACTCAAACGTATACTTATTTAAGTTCACGGATTAAAATTGACCCGGTTTTGTCAACTGTTCTTTGAATGACGACTATTGACAACGATTGGAGCTTCTCTCTGAGTTTAACTATCCCATTCACACAGGAGGTATCGATCAGGTCGTTTAACAAGTCAGTGCATATCGCATAAGAATGCGATCTAAGAAATGGTGGTGGCCGTTATTTGCGTGGAGCCTGAACGCACTAGTTGTGAATGCGTTGATGAGAGATAAAAGAAACGATGACAAAACACCTCGATTAGATTTCACTAGACAAATTGTGATTGCAATCTTGGCTACTTAAGGCACTAAACGGAAACATCATAACCAAACAGTTGCACCATCCAGATCCTCAATGGATGAAATTAGCTACAATCGAAAGGTGAGTCTAAACACGCTAGATACCGTGAATGTGGACGCCGTTTTGTATAAATTTGCAAGATGTGTAACTTGACTCTCCATCCAGAGAGTATGGAGGAGGCATTCAAAACTCCAAAATGAGCTAGATATAGGCTCCAAGTGACATGAGAGTAGTTATTTGTTTGTACTATGCTAAAAAGGATGATACACTGCGGTAACTATAGTTGCCAAGCCATATTTTATATATATAATTCAATAAAAACTTTACTTGAGCTCTTTTTGCGTTTAATCAATCTCAGAGAAATATTTTAAAGCAAAAACTGCAAAAAACTATGCATAATAATAATTGACAGAAATGGGTTCTTCTTCGGCCATTTCAAAGAACTTTATAATTCTCATACTGTGGATCAACAGTATATTTATGGAAAGTTATATGTTACATAGAATGTCTGAAATCGTCTCAGAGCACCGAACGATCCACAAGCAACAATTCTATATAGTCGCTTATATCCAGCACTAAAACTTCACCGCCAATTTCGGCTTTTGCATTCAGCGGATGGAACCTATCAGGTTAGTTCTTGAGTAGGTTGGTATAAGGTGGATGGGAAGCGACGTTTGACTTTGAAATCGCGGTTGCATATGATTTATAAAGCAGACCAAGATGTTTGGAAACACAGATCGAATTCTGCGTCAGGCGTCCGAACGCTCGTGAATGGTGAATGATTACTGTTGCGCTCTCTCACACACACACACACACCTAATTCCACTCCACCAAGCTTTTTGCACGTTCCAAGTGAAGACAGCGAAATTCAGTTGAGTGAGGCTTCATTTACGTAAATTTCCGTAAATTGGCAAAACATTCTGCGTTGTAAAACCATTCAATAAAAATACATCAGAATATATAAAACTTTGTTATGTACATACACACCACCAACGTCTGTTCATACGGAGGTTTTATTATGAAACCGGTGAATTAGTACAACGAACTAAGGTTAAGAAAGAAATTAAAACAACAATGATTTTAATATTGAACCTTGTTTTGCCATCTAAGCGTTGTGGACACCATAGCTAATATTGATGCTGGCAATCTGGTTGACAAGTATGAACAACGAAACTTTGATCATTTACTTGCGCTTAAACACCAAGCTCGACATCAATCAACGATATTGCTTTGGAACAGTATCTTCGCCCACGTGCAGTCTCTGACTGTGCGACACTTTGGCTGGATCAAGCTTGTGTTTCAATACATCATACATACTGCTTTGGAACACCACTATTCGCTTAAAACCGGTTCAAAGCTCAACAAACCCTATCATACTGTCTCCCTTTGATGAAACAGGCACACTGGAACCGGTAGCACGATGCGCGAGAAGAAAAGTGTGTAAATACAGATACAGTATATGCGCTTCATTCTTCCAAAGCTTCGGTGTGCTGATGTCATTTAACAAATTGTCTGTGCCGATCATCCAAAGGTATATTCAGAGCCAAAGCTTTATCTACCGTTGTTCAAAATCCTCAACATTTCTGACTTGAATGACTGTCATTCCCTGGCCTGAGGGGTGCAAACAGTACGACATTAGTCACGGGAGATGGGCGATGGGAGAGCGTACAAACAAGCACATGTTATTCATCTTGCGTACGTTTTCTATTCTCGTGTATACCTATTTACTGAACCTTACCACAAATAACAGTATGACATGAAATAAAGTAATTACATTCACCTCGTTTTATAGAATAATTACGAGAAGCGCAAACAATTGTGAATGCTCACCAACATCGAAAGAGAGAAAAGTAAACCGAGTTAAATCAGATATGTGTCTTCATTGTGTGTAATCACGTGAAATATTCTACAGCGTCTGACAAATGACGTACAATAAATGCGGATGACAATAAGTGAGTCACAAGAAAGGAACACAGCTATAAGGTTTACAAGAGCGGCAATAACCGCGAAACCGGTCGTGTCCTTTCGCCCTGCTTTTCGAACGTCATACTACTTATTAATGAAATCTGACTTTAAACAGAAACTACCATTATGCTGTTATTGGAATGTTGAAAAAATATTCCAAACAGTCATCGGTGCTGCATTGCACCGACTATGGGACTTAGATTAGTCCTCACATAAAAGCTAAATTTCAATTTGCAAATGAGGATTTATCCTAGAATTCGCAGGTTTACAAGAAACTATTCTTAAATAAACTAGTGAAAACCAGAAAAGCGGGAATAAGCGATTAGATATAAAAAACTTCCGCGGAATGAAGAACAAGGAATTACAGTGGACGGTCATTATTTTTTGAATTTATTTTGGCTTATCAAACAGTCCACTTCCTTTTCGGTCATGTGGAATTGAAAACAATTTAATCGCCGTGATATTGCGATAGCAAGGATAAATTCTCGACTTGTGTGGTAAGGTACGCGGAGTAAATAAAACCACGGGATGCTTTTGCCGACACCATTGTGACAAAGTCAACAGCACTGTCACACCCTTTGGTGTCATCAGCATGTGGCAGCTTGTCATTTCGAGCGATTTTTGATAAACAGAATGCCAAGCAGCGAAGCTCGAATTAATCAATGCAAACTCATGTGAAAACACAAAGATAACGAAAGAAATATGAAGCGTGAGGTAATTCAAAATAATTCAAAGTTTCAATGCTCCAAAAAGCAAATACTTTACAGTAACCATAGGTTAAAAATATAGGGAATGCATAAAAACAACAAAGATGTTTTGCCAACATGGAAAGTCAGCACGTGTATTCATGTGCGAGGTTGGATTTGGTCAAAATATACTTGTCATGTTCAGCCTTGAACAAGTTCAAGCTTGATGCGCAAATGATATGTGGGGGCAGAGTTCCATATAAAACAAACTCGGACAGCAAAGAAAAACCTTCGACAATTAGACCTGGAGTGTGGAATAATTAACTTGTAGCCATGCGATCTGCTACCACGTGCTTCTTGCCTATGAAACAGGTGTTCAAGTGGGTGATCCACTGTATGCAGAATGTTGAAAAGCAGGATCAAGTCACCCCTGAGACGACGGTACGAAAAGTCAAAGAGGTTTAGTGTTGCAATCCGCTCCTCGTATGGCCTGTTGTATAGCCCGGTCACCAGTTTTGTATCGCGGTGGTATACCCGTTGCAGCAAGGTCATGTCCTTTTGTAACCATGGGGACCATGCTTGAACAGCATACTCCATTGTTGGTCTGATATAGGTGTTAATTATACGTGGGAGTATCTGCTTTGAGAAACGACCAAAGATCCTTCTGAGCAACGCTAAGATTTGGCAGGACTTTTTGTATACAACAGAACAGTGCCGTGAAGACTTCAGGTTACTGCTAATCCACACGCCCAGGTCTTTCTCTTCCGTAATTCATGAAAGCTGCTGAGATCATGGGAGAGTATGTGAACTCGAGGGATTTACCGACGTGTAACATTTTACATATTTGGATGTTGAATAGTAGGCAGTTCGTAAGGACAATGTATGAAGTGCTTCGAGATCATTTCGTAGAATTTGGTAATCTTCTATGGTGCGTACGCTAGTTCACACTTTGATGTCATCCGCAAATAAAATAATTTTGCTACGTAAGATTTCAGGTATATCGTTCGCGTACTCCAGGAAGAGTGTTGGCCCTAAGAATGAACCTTGAGGTACGCCACTTGTAACTCCTACTAGGCTGGATAGTGCCCCATCAACTCTAACCCTGATAACTCTACCAGTCAAGTAATCCTGTACTCATGCCATTAATCTGCTACGCACCCCGAGCTTTAATTTCTGTAGCAGTATGCTCTGGTCAACATGGTTAAAAGCTTTAGATATATCCAAAATATATGCATGGATAGGGTATCCATTAGCCACTGCTCTAGTCCAGTTATCAAGAGTCATGAGATGATTGGTGAGGCAGTAGTGTCTTTTCCTAAATCCGTGCTGTGCGATGGAAAGAAGTATATTTTGTTCCAAATGTTTGATAAGTTCATCAGCTACAAATCGTTTGAGAAGTTTAGAGACCACTGGTAGCAATGTGACTGGTCTGTAGTTAGACACATCGGATTGGTTCCCGCATTTGTATATCGGAGTGATTAATCCACTTTTCCGGTCAGTAGGAACCTAGCTGCAACCGATTGACAGGTTTAAAAAGATCGAAGAGTGGTGATTACAGAGCATGGGCGCATTGTTTTAGGAGGAACTGTGTTCTTTCATCAGCACACGGCGAATTTTGTATTTATCCCGAATAGCCTCACCAGGACACTCTCGAGGTTCACAGTGATTTCGTGTATTGTGTTGATTTGTTATCTGAATGCAGGCGTACCAGAACATAAGCGGTTGTTAGGGTAGAACACTCTAGAGTAAAATTGAGCGAAACAGTTGGCGGCTTCGAGAGCAGTGGATGTAGTTCAAGTCGTAGTAAGTAAATCGGAAACGCATGGCCTTACTAGCCTTACTGTTACAATCTGGAAGAGGAGCTTCGGGTTTCTTTCAATTTTATCCATCAGATTGATTTCATGCTCTTCTTTATCATCTTGGAAAAGTTTAGTAACTGTGTTCCTCAAAAACGGTAGGATTTCCATGATTAAGGTGCGGCCTGTAGTAGGTTGCTTCTCAACGCACACTTTCTCACCTTTATCCATTTCCGTGTTCGACTCCGGATCACGAATTTGAATCATTTTTTAAGCTTTTTTGAAACATATTTAAAGTAGAGTTCTATTTTTTCATAGATTTTCTCAAGAATCGATGACCAGCATTGTTCGACATCAGTGTTAATCAGTGTCCAGTCGGTAGCAGAACCATTACTCATTACGTAGAAACAACATTGTATCTCTGTGATATCAGTGAGACACAGATGTCAGACGAGCATAAAAAGTTACTCAGACAGGCGTACTTCGTAGCCAACGCCATCTTGATGATAAACCTCATAAAACTCAAATGGGGCTTCCAAGAAAAAGCTGTAAATCAAGTCAAGTCAAATGCACCCATCTATCTAATAAACTATTTATCCATGATATAGCAATCGAACGAGCAATACATTCAGAAATAATCCTAGGAAAAGATGGTATGGTATGAACGCACAAGCCTGATCCAGGAAACTAACGTACGAGGAACGATTGCAAAAACTGAGGCTCCCCACTCCCCTTCAAAGAAGCCTTCGAAGCGATGTGATACTAACATACAAAATATTAAATATCCCACATCATCCCTTAAAACATTTATTCGAATACCGTGAGTCACGACATACACGCAGCCACTCAGCGACACTGCAAATTCCCCACTCCCGTATCAGCTGTCGCCGATATTTTTATTGTGTACGTGTCTGTTTCCTTTGGAATTCGCTCCCCGAAACTCTTGTCATCTCTCTCAGCATCGAAACGTTTATTCGAAATTTGGATACTTATTTGTTGCGTAACGATTTGACGACACCTGCGTATTGACTCATGGTAACTATACAACTTGACTATACTTGACATTACATGTTTATTTTATACCTATTTCCTGAACGAATATTTACTATGATATGGTAATTGTGAAGCTATGTGCTTTTTGTGACCGTAAATTCTTGAATCTTGAAAATGCCGCACAGCCAGAGACTGCATGTGGGCTACGATACTGTCAGGTTGCCCAGGCCTAGACAGAAATGGTAGTGAGCAGCATGAAGCTCACTATCGTTGGCCAAACAATTTAACACGATGTTAGCCGCACAGCACATAGATGCTGCACGATGGCACATCCGTGCATCAGATGTATGTGAAGAATGTATTTCGTGACCTTGATCAACGCACAATTGCAAAATGTTCAACTCCACACAAGAACTCCATGGCGTTCGTTTAGAAACGCACAAGGAGCAATTTTTGTACGCGTTACAGTTTTTATCAGAGTTCTACTATCGATAGGGTTGGTAAACTACGGAGTAGTTTATTTATGAAAGATATAATTCTGGCGAAGAGCGAGCGAAAACACTAGACGTGCCTGATAAAAAGGCATGGATTATTTCGAAGTCTAATTGTGGACCACTAGCTAATTCGACCGTTAAAGTAGCATCTTGAATATTTTGAATACCAAAAATGATATAATTCTCCGATTACGGGAAAATGGAAGAAAACAATGTGAATACAGAAACAATCATTGTGATGGGATCGCAAAGCGTTAAGCCGTTCAAGAATAAAATAAGTATGATTTGGTACACTTTTTTCACCAGGATAAAATGGGATAATTTTGGCAACTTGAACCACAGTGATAAGCAACACGATGTCGATTATTCTTACAGCAGAACATTGAATGTGAATCAGAAGAAATCGAATAAGAATATCAATTCTTAATTCGTGATTTAGCATTATTAAACAACAAACCTGGATTCAGGCAGTGTTACACAGCCCTCGACTGCATGTGGGTCAAAAGGCTGCTATGTTTCCCAGGAAAGAATGAAAGAAAGAATGAATGAATGATTGAAAGCACAAGCCTGATCCAGGCAAAGTGCCGCAAAGTCAGAGACCGCACGTCGGCTAAGATACTGTCAGGTCACCCGGGCCTAGACAGATATAAGGAAATACAAATGGTAGTGCGACTACAGCGTGTTTCAGCATGCAGCTCACTACTGGTGGCTAATCAATTTAGCACGGTGTTAGCCGCACAGCACGCTATAGTACTGTACGATTGCACAAATGGAAAATCGCAGCCAAATTTCAGTGAGTTTCCACAAGCAGTTTATTACCAGTGCAAATGGCATTGCATTAGATCACAAGCATGGGTCGAGGCAAATTGCTGCACAGCCGTAAACTACATGTGGGCTAAGATATTGTCAGGTTGTAGACTTAGACAGATATAAGAGAAAATGGCAAATGAGGGTGAAATTCCATGATCAAATTAGCTGTGCTAGGATGTGGAATTAAAACAACATTCCACAATGATTGAAATTATCAAAGAGAGTTGGTTTGTGGTCAATAAGGTGGATCAGGTAAACTCTGCATGATCCATTTAACAGCAGCAATGCGAACAAAAATTATGGATTCAACTCAATTTATGAATGAATAAACAATTATTAATGAACATTAATTACAATATTATTTTAGATTCTTTTAATCATTCCATTGATGCATATTTACCCGCGTGTCATGATGCTAACTGATTGACTGATGCCTATTCTCTTCGCATCATTCCTACCAGATGAGTGCAAGCACCACGAAACCGGTCGTGGGTGTTGGTGCATGTGTGATGGATAAGTGTGCGAACACGGATATTTTGACCTCGAACACAGTTGCTGGCAATAGATTAACGCGGATAAATTCATGTATTGTGTTACTCATGGTCGTGTAATCCATATCAATTGACCTTGGATTTGACCAGGTGACTAGACAACACTAGGCGTGCTCTAAAATGTTTCGTAGTAAGTCCAATTGAAAATTGTTGATACAGTACTCCGCAATCACGTCCCCTGTTCTGACTATCATCCTTTCTCTGGTTAAGCTTACGCTATAAGTGAAACGTAGGCCCAGAAATACCCAGAAATTTATTTTTTTATCGATGTGACTAGTTAATCGGTTCTAAACACATTACAATTGAATGTCAAACAAAATTTAAACTTTCTGAACCCAATACTGTGAAAAAAACCGTATCAACTATTCGTACTTACACTCTTCAAGCTTCGTAGGTAATATCTTTTTCGTTCCTTCCTTCGAATCTGATAAGGCTTTTCGTGGGTCGGAACAGTCATCCTCAATATCACCCCACCAGCTCGGTCGACCATATAACTCTGTGAGTGGAAACAAAGCACAGGCTTTCATAAACAAGAATGAAAGAATAAAATGCGAGACACGTACGAAATCGCGAGTCGAAATCTCACTGAACCTTAACTCACAACCGAATCACCTTGTAAAATCTGCATTGGGAAAACACCTGTTGTAGTCAGGGATATCATAATTTATTTTATAAGTACCACAGTGACTAGAGGTATAAAAAGAAAAACAGCCTTATTCTTGTACACTAATCTTCAGAAACCAAACATCAGATGAATTTTTAGTTGCAACGATAGCGTAACCAGGGACAGTTTAAATATGGAGGAGCAGCAGCAACGATGACGCTATATCATAAGGCTTAGTAGGAATATAAAAGTGACAGTATAATGTGTGTGTGTGCGACTATCTCCTCCTGGAGGATGAGTCGGCTTCAATGAAGATTCTTGGGAATTACGAGTAAGGGTAGTCACGACCAACTCAAACTTTGAGATAATCGGTTCACACCAAAAACAGACTAGCCACTAGTACATCCAAACCATTCGGCTTTCAGTGCGGTATATATGAAACCACGTAACGCATGCAAGAAAATGTAGAAAATGGTTATGATTGCTTCAATCTGTTACCGGTCGTAAGTGAATAGAGAAGCGACCCTTTGAAACTCGCAACAGATAATCTGATCAATAGGGATTGAATAGCAATAAATTTCAAGCAAGTGTCCCGGGTTGCCTGACTGAATATGTTCCGGTGAGGTAGGCGTGGGGTAGGAACATTATGCTCATTCGTGAAAGAAAAGTGCTAATAAATGTTCGTATCGAATACGAAATATACCCAGACCGGCTGGTTTTGACACCTCTGATGCCAGAGCAAATAACGGATTGCAGCATTGAAAAGCGTCAGAGAAGCTTTACGGTTGTTTCTTATATTGGTGTGCCCACGAAAGACGTTGGGCACATCGCATTACTGACTTCGGAAGAGACACAGCATGGTAGTGCTTCAGTGTTTTCCTTGACACGCATTGTCCATGTGTTATTGGTGTCTGGTAAATTAGAATTAAGGCGGCTTCCATGGGCAAGGGGAGAAACATAATGCCACAAGACACTGGGCATGTATGCGGTTTGATAACTGTGCACATCCGTTGGCAGTTGCTTGCACAGACCTTTGGAGCAAAGTTAAAATGTAAACGTAATTTTGCGCAATTATACACACGATGCACATGCAACCTTTTAAAGTTGAAGTGTTTTAAGAGGAAGCGAGAATCATTGTCAGAGCGCATCAATTGTGACGCAGGAAGTCCACCGTATAGTCTGAATGAGCTACTTTAGAGCTGCATTAAAGTCCCAGGGACACCGCAAAGTTTGCAGGTTGATATAAAATTTTCTGGTCCGTCAGAGAGTATATTCTGTAAGAGGCGCACATCTCGTTTCTACACCGCTGAACGATGGGGACCGCAATTTCAATGGGCGTGTATGTTTGTGATCTAGTTGACACTAAATCGTGGATAAATCAAACAGGACATGTAAAAATTGAATAGCTGCATTACGGAACATTTATAACGATTGGGTTGAAGAGCGGATCGCGGTTAGCTTTATAAGATCATGTAAAAACGTAATGGGTGAGCACTTCGAAAATTGAGCCTTTACAATTATGGGATTTTATTAAAAAATATTGCTGAAGCAGTGAGAATTTACCACTCGAAACGTCGACAATATACGTGGTATCGAATAATCAGATATATTGATAATTTGTATTGGCTACATGCTGTGATTGAACGAGTACTGCCGATCGCTGAGAGCGCTACGGAAGAGATTATTCTTCCCGAATGGGACTGTTTAGTCATTCGAAAAGCTGCGGAACATGAAAAAATCATGCGCTTGTGATGTACATCCATGGTCGACATCGACCGAAGGAGACCAACAACAACATGCTGTGAAATCAGATAAGTAAAAATATTTTTTCAACACAGATCGTTGCACATCATTTTGGTACGCTCGTCTTACGACTGGTCGATCTGGTCTGATAAAGCATAATTTGATTTAAATAATGGAAACCTAACGGTTTAATTGTATGGCATAGCGCCAACAACTGTGGAATGTTCGATATCGTACAATTTTGACGATTACAATGGTGAAACTAATGCGCTTATCTCCTATTTATGTGACAGAGTGGAGCGTGTACCAAGATACGGTTAAGAGTGGGAGCTGCATCAGACATCGGAGGTTTTTTTCCTGCTAGAGGAGCTGTTTATAGACTTGTACAAATAAGTAGTAACAACTCATTTCTGGTGACGTTACGCGTAGCAAGGTATTAACTGTACATGACATAGTCCCTTGACAACAGCTAAGTTGCGAGCAATAAATGAACCTACAGTTCATCATACTTCTGAGATTACTAAATACAGAATATGATGGTATGGTATGAAAGCACAAGCCTGATCCAGGCAAAGTGCCTCACAGTTAGAGACTGCACGTGGGATAAGATACGATCATGTTGCCCAGGCCTAGACAGATATGAGGGAGGAAATAGAATAAGAAATGGTAGTGAGACTCCAGCGTGTTTCAGCATGCAGCTCATTACCGTTGGCCAACCAATTTTGCACGATGTTCGCCGCACAACACATAAATGCTGCACGATTGCACATCCGTGCAGAATAACATAGCAACATTGTCGAAAGGTGTTAACAAAATAATCACAATAAGCATCAGTGTTTGTTAAGTACAGATGGGTCAATTTACTCATACGTAACTGAACAAAACGCCCTAGATGGGAAGAAATACCCAACGCGAATAGATGAAAGAATATCGTATGATGAAATTGAATTCGAAGAACTCGTTAATATGCAAGTTGTCATGGGATGAAGAATTTAACATTATATCGAATTTTAAAGCCTAACTCTATATTTCAACAGTTTGACCTTTAAAGAATCAAAAACTCAATGTAAATATATCAATGAAAACATATTCCACGAACCTTGGACGCTTTTCCTGTTCGATCGAACTGGAGCAAGCACTGTGATAGTATCACCACGGGCAGCAAGTTCCACCCTTTGTACTAGATTCTGGTCATCACTCTCCAAATTTGATTCAATGATAATAGAGCTGTCTTCAGCGGGGTGTTGTCCAGTTGCTTCTTGCATGGAGTTATGATTTTCCGCTACACTGATATTCTCAAAGAACGTTTCCATTCCTGAGTCAGATAGCTCTGACGGACATTGAGCAACAGAAGACCCTCCACCTTGTTGCAGTGAAAGTGGATTTGAATATTGCTCTCCGGGTTCTTCTTCTGATATTCCCAAAGATAGATGTTCATTTTTACTGCTCAATGGATCAACCATGGCCCAAATTGGTAAAACTCTTGAATTTACATCGGTTCTAAAATCAGTAAGATATTCACGGATAGAATTGTTGTACACTAAATGCTTATAATAAGTATCAGGTGGATTAAATAAACAAACCTTGATAAGTGGCTTTCACATTATGCATTAGGTGATATATTAACTTGAAATTCGTTTTGCCTCCGATTCGAGATGCAACACGACTTTAGATTAGGAAGAGTTACTAAGATGAATTTTGAAATAATAGACGACATACTAACGGTAAAACACAAGCAAAGTTTCCACATTCAAAACTTTGAAAAGATTAGGATCGACTACTGGCGGAAATTTGCATTTCGCATCTGAAATAATGCTCCCGTTATCAACATTTCGGGAACACAGGACAAAGTTAAAACTCGTTAGAAAATTGTCTGCATAATGTCACAGCGGCATAAGGTTTAACTAGTTTTATTTGAAACGTGATGAAACGCTGTTGACGTAACTAACAGTCAAAATTTCATTTCCTTGTTAGGTTACCTATTCTGCAATTCGAGTTTCTGTGTGCGATACTACACTTTCAAAAGAAACCAATCACAATTCAAAAGTTTGGTCGAGACTTGAAAATGGCAGGATTCAAGTTTAAGATGAAGAAAAAATTAAATCTCGTCTTTACAATTAAGGAAGACTGCAGCGCGTTAACAGTCACTATTACACTAATTTTGAGTATTGTGATTAGCTAATACAAAAAAGAAAAGGGAACTAAATGGAAACTCAGCATCTGAAATGATGAAAAAAATGAAAATGAAAATGATGAAAGATGTGCTGAGACATTTGTACTAATGGTGTGCATATAAAAGTAAGTAGATTGTGAATAAGAATAGCAATACTTAGATGTCACCTTTCAAAAAGCTTCTTGACAGATTTGCTCCAGGTAGTTCAGTTAATGTGTTACCTAGAAGTCGGAATATTCTTACTTGGCAATTACTTTAAAATATCGAAATTATTTCTAGGCATCCGATATCACCAAAAGGGATGATGTGGATCCGTTGAGCGAATATCTTGAAATGCAATGTATCAAAATCAAATCAGCAATTTTGCTATTAAATTTGTGTCAGATTTAGTGCACGGGTTTCGACGTTATCCCATTCGATGATGAGAATGAAAGACTGAACAAGCTTTAACGGGAGGAATGACATTTAACAGAAAGCTAGAAGACAACGTGCACCACATAATTCTATTTTTTATTGCATCGCAGCCGAGAACTACATGGAGTATAATAGCGAGTACGAGAAGAGTTAGGAGCAATGTTTGATTGCATATCTATAATAGACGAACATTATGACGTGTGGAATTGAACTTGAAATTACTGTTCAGCAAGCAGCTACTTGCCTTACGTGATTTAATGTATAATAAATATGAAGTCTGATGTCACATGTTATAAGAGCGATAGAGACTTTCAAGTAATGATGCATTCATAAAATTTGTACTAAAAATAGACCGGTGATTATAACCAATTTGAGACAATAAATGATTAAATCGAATATGGTGACTAGTTATATCAGACGAAAACGAGAGCAAAAGGTTAGACATATTATTTATAAAGTACACTCTTTTTTGCTATTTCTATATGTAAAAATTGAACAGTAACAATAATTACTATCAGATGGTTGTATTTTATTTTTCGTTAATATATATGTAGGGAAAGAGCACGTTTAATCATTCGTTCAGTATGAACTGTAAATAACTCAAGAACTAAACATGCATTTAAACGTGATCGATTGAAGCTTGAGCTTACATTTCATCAGAGCTAGGGTTTAGCAAACTGTGGCAAATTGTGCCAATATATGACATGTTTATTTATTTCATGTTTGAACATTTATGCCCAAGGTTATAAATACAATTCTATATTAGGGTTGGGTTGCTATAAGTAAGAACAAATGCTATCAAGTAACAAATTTAAATCGAACACACATGTGCGATCGTGCATTACTTTGTGTTGGATGGTTAAAAGCAAGCTAAATTGATTTACCTACGGTACTGCATGCGGAAATACGCTGGAGTCACACTACCATTTTCCCGATTTTATATCTGTCTAGGCCTGGTAAAGCTGACAGTACCTTAGCCTACGCGAAAGTTTCGATTGAATGCACTTTGTCTGTATCTTGGTATGTGATCTTATGCATGCGCAGTTTAATCTAAGACTACAAGGTTTGGAGAAGTTTAGACTTCGAGACATAGGGCTACTCTACTTTTCACGTTAGCAAGAGATTGACAGCATAGGTTAAAACCTTGACGTTAGGCGTATATAAAAGTGTTCGATTGAACATTTCAAGAGTCAATCGAAAGACAACATTTTGAAAACTTGGGAAACACAGGCTGAGAATAAACCCGAGATCTAGTCAGTAAACTTATGAACCAATTAACAAAACTCCTGTATATTTATATGGACGTGAAACAGTACAGTATTACCGTGTATAGTACAGACATCGACACGTCGAATTGATTAGGTGAGCAACGATGTGTAGGAAAACATATTTCGTTGTTTCACTGACAGACACACCACATTATCAGCCCAAAAGACAGCTCTAAATTGATAACTTAGCTAACAGTTAATCTGCGAGCAATTCTACGGGGACATGAGGACATGACAACCGTTGAAGCGGAAGCAAATTGGGTTGGAAGTACAACTTCAATGAAAAAGATTTCTAAAACGGTACTGTAATAGAATAGGATATATATTAGGATTTCAATTTATATGTTCAATACAAAAATCCGTAATCGATTACGGAGGAATGTTAGCTTGTGATAAAGATCTAGAAATACCAGCGTGTAGATAATGCAGAGAAAATACCAGCCAATATAAAATGATGGAATAAAATACCGATCGCTGATTAAAACATGAGATTTCGCCATAAACCTGAGTCACTAGCGATTATTGGAGACAAAAGAAGCATATCCTGGTCAAAATTTAATGGAAATACGTTACGTAAATTAATATGAACGGCACTACTTTTACTGAAACAAATTTTGTGGGCATAACAACATTCTTATAATATTCGTTTGCTATCTGGCGTCATAAATTGAAATAGATACAGAAATAATACATACCCTTACAGTAAAACCACTGCGATCGAAGAGCAATTTGACCCCCGCGGTTATACTCCTCGCAAATTAACCTTGAAGTGATAGGACAGTAGTTAACATAAAATCTTAAGAATAATCAAAAAGAAATATAATGAAATAATTTTAGTGCACATGAAACAAAACACAAGTCAATATATAAATGACCATCGCAATAGCATACGTCCTGCTGTGGGAGAAATTCGCAATATAATAGAGAATAGATTGTCGTAACTGGAGGAACAGTTTGCAGAAATGATGAATTAAATACAAACACTGACTGGAACATCTTCAACAAACGTACGAAAAAGTTCAATCTCGCCGTTATTGAACCACGTCCATGGAGATTTTAATTTGTTAGGAAATTATACCAAGTGGAGTGATGAAAATGCCTCAAAACCATCCACTTGACAAATTCCGTCTATTAAAGTAGCCTCAGAAGTTCTTTCGCCCTGGTCAGAGTGGACAAAATAACTCTTAACGGGAATCAACTTAACCGGAACGAACGCAACTAGCGCGGCCGTATTCTTTTGAATGACCCTTGTAAGAGACATGTTAAGTGTCGTTTAGCTTTAAAATTCTTCTTTTAAGGGATGGGGATGTGAGCAACACATTACTTTGGTCATTCTTCTTTTACCTTTCTACTTCCGACTTTTATAAAATACTGATTTTTGTGACTTAAATTTGGTTTTGTTTATTATTTCTTTATAAGTAAGATGGTAAACCTTGCTTTTTGTAATTGTATCATTGGAAATCTTCTTTTCACATATTTGGTGAACCTTTTGTTTTAATTCATTATTTATGCAATTGTCAGACATTGTTGTTGAATTTGGTTGCCATTTTGGGTACTTGGATTTTGACACCAATTTGGGTGTCTAGTATTTGATGACCATTTTTGACGTCTATTTTGTCAACATTGGCTGAATTTATTGTTGTCATTTGGAACACTTGAACATTTTTGGCTCACATCATTTATATAACCCGGTACAGTTGAGCTTTGTCCATTGTTATTGTCTAATAATTTTGTTAATAGAAAAGTAAAAAACTCGAATCATTGTTTTGAATTGTCGAACTAAGAAACGGGCGGACTACGCGTTAAACAGCGAATTTAGTCGTTACAGTTCTCAACTCGGATTGTTCTATTTAGAGAAACGGAAAATTGAATTGATTTATTGGAAACAGTCAATTTGGATCGTCTGCCTATTTGCACAAGGATCAACTTGGGGAGGGGAGTTTTTCTTTTGCATTCCAGCCAAAGTCATACCAGAAGATTACTGAACCTACTGTTCGAAGTGGTGGACGTTCTTTTGGCTTACCACCGGAAGTATTCTAGACGTTCGATGAGAGAATCTGCCACACCACATTATCAGCCCAAAGACAGCTCTAATTGATAACTGCTAACAGTTAATCTGCGAGCAATCTACGGGGACATGAGGACATGACAACCGTTGAAGCGGAAGCAAATTGGTGTTGAAAGTACACTTCAATGAAAAAGATTTCTAAAACGGTACTGTAATAGATAGGATATATATTAGGATTTCAATAGCCAAATCGGGAAACCAGCTTGCCAGTCAGTAATGGCGACGGCTGCTCCTGGCAAACCCACCTCGCCTTCTGTATGTATATGATGCGTCGAATAAACTTAAATTTCTCGTAGACACTGGTGCCGAAGTTAGCGTTATACCGCGTAGCTGCGAAAAACGTGACTTACGTCCATCAGGCATCACACTGCAGGTGGCTAACGAATCGAAAATTTTGACTTGCGGTGAGAAACTTTTGAAACTCGATCTCGGACTTAGACGTGAATTCCCTTTCGTCTTCTTGATAGCCGATGTTCAGAAACCTATCATCGGTATCGATTTTTTGACGAAATACGGTCTCGTAGTCGATCTCCGACACCGACGGCTACATGACAATACTACGTTATTGAACGTGTCCGGTAAACTATGTTCCATCATCTCACCCAGTCTTCGCATATTCGTGCCGAACAGTGCCACATACAGCGACATTCTGCGTGAAATCCCGAACTTGACACGCGTATCGTCATACTCGGAGACTCCCACCAACGATTTTAAACATCACATCGTTACTATAGGGCCTCCGGTTTTTGCCAGAGCTCGAAAACTGCCACCAGAGAAACTTAAAGCAGCAAAATGCGAGTTCGAACATATGGCTGCATTGGGCATAATTAGACCGTCAACTAGCTCGTGGGCATCGCCGTTACATATGGTCGCCAAGAAGAACGGCGATTGGAGACCTTGCGGAGATTATCGTGCGTTAAATAGCGTTACCCAAACGACCGCTACCCTATTCCGCACATACTTGATTTCTCACTTAGCCTTCACGGAAAATCAGTTTTCTCTAAACTGGATCTCGTACGTGCATACCATCAGATCTACATGGCCTCCGACGATATTGTTAAGACTGCTGTAATTACGCCATTGGGTCTTTTCGAATTCCTTCGCATGCCCTCCGGTTTGCGCAACGCAGCACAGTCTTTTCAACGGTTCATAGATCAGATTCTTCGTGGTCTTGATTTCGTCTTTGTGTATATCGACGACGAATTAGTAGATAGCGCATCACACGAGGAGCATGTACGACACCTCCGTGAAGTCTTCCAACGCTTCGCATAATACGGCGTTACTATCAATCCTGACAAATGCGTTTTTGGGCAGTCGACCATTGATTTTCTCGGCCATTGGATTGACAGTAATGGAATAAGCCCACTGCCCGAAAAGATACGGTCCATACTCAAATACCCAATGCCACAATTAATCAAAAGCTTACGCCGTTTTCTAGGCGTCGTTAACTACTATGGACGATTTATCCCCAACGCCGCTAAAATGCTTCAACCGCTAAATGACATGCTCAAAGGAAATCCCAAAAAGTTGACGATTACAACCGCTGCAGAATCCGCATTCGTCGAGGTTAAAGAACTATTGAGCAACGCTTCCGGTTTGAGTCACTTAAAAACCGACGATAACGCACATTTGGTCCTGAAAACCGACGCATCACAAGTCGCAGTCGGAGCCGTACTGCAGCAAGAAGTAAGCGGAGAGATACAACCACTGTCCTTTTTCTCACGGAAGTTACAACCAGCCCTGACTAGGTATAGCACTTTTGGATGCGAACTTCTCGCCATTTACCTAGCTATTAAACACTTCCGCCACCTACCCGAAGGAAGCACCTTTACTGTGTTTACTGATCACAAGCCAATTGTTTATGCGTTTCGTTCTCGGACAGACCGAAACTCTCCAAGAGAAATTCGTCAAATTGACTTCATCGCGCAGTTCAATAAAGATATTAGACATATCGATGGTGACCGCAACATAGTCGCTGATGCCTTATCGCGTTGCACTATCCAACAGTTAAGCAACTCAGTACTCAATCTCAGAGAACTGGCCAGTCATCAGGAAAACGACTCTGAATTTTCCGAAATTGTCGCAAATAAGTCACATAAATTTGCCCTTTTGCCGCTGCTTGATTGCGACGCTAAGATCCACTGTGACATATCGACCGGCAAGCCTAGATTTTTCGTCCCGCAAACATATCGCCGGAAGATCTTCGATCACTTTCACGGAAATCCGAGTCATAACAGAACGATTCATTTGGTAAAATATGCAACGTGAAATCTGTCATTGGGCCAAACACTATGTAGCTTGCCAACGCAGCAAAATTCATCGACATACCCGTGCCCCTTTCAGCACAATCCCTGTAACCGACGGTCGATTCAAGCATATTCACCTGGATATTGTTGGTCATTTACCCGTCTCCCGAACTTATAGCTATATCTTGACATGCGTTGATAGATACACTTGCTGGCCTATAGCAGTCTTAGTTCGTGACACCTCCACAGATACCATCGCACGAACATTCGTCGATTCATGAATATCCATTTTTGGTGTACCCGCTACAATTACCACCGACAGAGGATCGCAATTCACAAGCGCTTTGTTCCGTGAAATAAACCGTTTACTAGGATGTGATCATGTGCGCACTACTGCATATCATCCTACAGCCAACGGTCTAGTCGAACGTTTTCATCGTCAATTGACAGCTGCTATTACCGCTTGTTCTGGAACAGAGTGGTCTGAATGTCTTCCTACCATACTTCTCGGTATTAGAAACACCGTTAAAGAAGACATCAGTTGTTGCACCTCAGAATTGGTATTTGGTACAACACTGAGACTGCCTGGCGAGATGATACTGGATACCCGCACTACTGGTGAAATCGACTCAGGATCTTACTGCTCGAGACTCAGAAAACACTTCCAGGCCATCAAACCAGTACTGACCCGCGTCGCTGACCGCCCTTCATTCATCCATAACGACCTCAAAAATTGCCCCTATGTCTTCGTTCGAGTTGATGCTGTCAGAAAGCCATTACAAACTCCGTACAAAGGACCAATTAAAGTAATCGACTGCAAACCCAAATATTTCGTTTTGTTACGCAACGGCGTTGAAGACACAGTCAGCATAGATCGCTTAAAACCTGCGTACATCGAGGAAAAACCGTAACAATAAACTACCTTTGAGACCCCACCTACACATCCTATGAATAAAAATGATGTAACATCCAAGCGACCCTCACCTATCCTGTCTACCCCTTCATCTCGTCAAACACGTGCCGGCCGTAGAGTGAGATTCCCCGCAAGACTGGTTGAATACATACCATAGACGGTGTATCGAGCGTTCATCCGTTGACACAAGCTCTAGGGGGGGAGTTCTGTAGCAACCTGTAATTTCACTTTCTTTCCAATTTTATTTTCGTTTCCTTCGACGCTTGCTTTAATCAACAATTTTTACATACTTATCGTTATATCATTTCCACTCATTAACTTAGAAGATATCGTTTTGTTCCGATGATCAATATTGCCATATCGATCTATCGATTTCTTCTTGTCCTATTCACTCATAGACTATTGATCTTCTGTTTCGTTAAACGAGTTGTCGTTACTCATCCTTTGTATCGCATTCTGTAAATAATCATTAATTAACAACATACTTTGGTCTGCGCGTCTCCTGATTCTGCTATTGTTCGTGGTGCTGCACAGCTGGTTGTTTGTGAATCGAGACGGGTAACGGCAAGATTAACGTGTCACCGGATGTTCAAGCTTTACGAATTATTCGTACTTGATTGACGTGACACGGGAGTTTTGAAGTTGAATCAACTTGTATGTGTGTGGATAATTGCACCGGACACTAAACCGTCACTTCCCGTGAGTTCGTCCATTCGTCCTGCATTCAATATAACGTTTACTGTTATAACTTGCACATATCCACTACAGTCCTACCCTCACTTCATGCAGCACGGTGAAAAGCCACAAAACGCTAGACTAAATAGGATTTTTAACTTTCCTTATATTTATCCCAACCCTCAAACTTTTAAGACACCACAAACAAACACCCATAGAGTTTCCACTTGGCGACACCCTTCTCCACAAATATATCCATCATACGCCCCCACCCAGTTTTACCCAGTCTATTTCCAACCTTAAAATTTTCCCCTTGTGTTTCCACCCATCTACAGGATCTAGCACTACCTAGTTTCCAATCTCCGGCCCCTATCATTAATACCTCTCTTTCTATTCAACGCGAGATCCATTACTTCTAAAATGTCCGATCTCCAATTTTTCCTATCTGCTAACCCGACTGATGTAGTCTTAATAACTGAAACTTGGACGACTGATGAAGATGCAGACGCACTCCTTTTCCTACCAAATTATAATATTTTTCGTAAAAATCGGAGCTCCACTCGTGGTGGTGGTTGCATCATATATAATAATAAGGATATCCCGGCCAAACTTTATTCTTCTTCTACACTGGATGATATTGATGATTCGATATCGATCGATATACCTTCACTGGACGCCCTTTTCGGCTGTATTTACAACCCACCTTCTCCATCTTCCCATAATCTTGATTAGCTAAAAATGCTTCTATTGAAGTTTCTCTGACCCCTCATAAAATAAATTTATAGCTGGTGATTTTAACATGCCTCATACATGCTTGAATTCCCCCCATCTATCTAGAAAATTCTCCTCTTTTTACGAATCAATCAGCTTACTAGGTTACACTCAAGCAGTAGATAAACATACAAGACAACCAAGCCTTCTAGACCTTATTTTCACGTTGGGTCCTAATCCTAGTAATGTGCAAGTCATAACGCCCCTTCTTGGTTGTGACCATGAACTGGTTACGTGCCAACTTCATCTTTATGAAACTCGGACATCCATCAGCACAGATAATGTCTGTTTTTATATTGATCCGATAAAGTTTTCGACTCTAATTAGAAACTCTGATTGGACTGACTTCTTTATATCTCCAGATTTTAATCTCATCTCTTTCATATTTCATAAACATTTCTCTAGATGTCTTGTAACTGCACCAACTCATCGAAAGACTAAACCTATTAAACTTGATAAAATAAAACTTCTTGAAAAAAGATAGCTTTCTGCTTTTGTAAACCACACATCAGACTTTTATTCATTTTTACGTCTCAAGGAACTTCTTAGCTTGTAGGAATTATTCCCAATTGATATAATTCCTCAATAATTCCAAAAGTAAGTTTATTTCCATAAACGTTTTCCATCATGATGCCGTGTGTCGTTTTGTTTAAATCAACTGAACTTGCGCTTCCTACAGCGTGAACGTCTGATAACTTATCTGGTGCCGAACCACTAATCAATTGTTTCAGATTACTGACCCAGAATATTTCTTCCCTTTTCGGTAATTCACTGCTTGTTCCATCCACGACGAGCAATTATCCCGCTGAAGAAATAACACAGGTCAAATACATTGTTAGCAATAATCCGAGTGGACCACACAAGGATTTCGTAAGTCTGTTGTTGACATAGTGTATTCTTCTCTTGCATAAATATAATTATATATATTTATACATAATTTCATACGCTTATATTAATTCACAACACGTATAACAATTCTCATTAACGTAACGCTCGGCTTATCCGCTACAAGCTCTTTTACAACAATCAAATTGCAGTTCATCGAGAATCAAGAAAGAATGGCCCTGAACAGTGCTTCGAAGACCAAGTCTTTGAACAGTCTAACGAGATCTCGATATAATCTAAATAAACATGAAATTTCTACACTTGTGTTCAACCATGATGATAAGGAATCATCTACATCAGACTATTCAGCAATAATTAAGCTTTTTTGAACTTTTTTAGTCAGTCATTCAATACCAGCGTATACCCTGTACTCCCAAATCAAAATATTAAGTCAATGTGTATGGATTCCATCTCCTTTAGTTTACAAGAAGTTAGCGCAATGTGTCGGCGGAGCAAAGCTTCTTACAAGCCTGATATTGTGGGCTTTGTTCTAGCAATCTTGCAACTAAATACGGATGATATACCTTTAATTTCATTAAACCTGTTTAATCTTACTATTAAATCTGGTATATTCCCCCTCGAATGAAAACATTCTGTCTTTATACCTCGGCCTGAAACAGGGAATTCGCAAATCGTCACTAATTATCGCCCAATTAATCACACACCTTTTCTCTCTAGGCTACTCGAATAGTTGATCAAGAACGCATTAATAGCTTACTTGGGCCCAAACGATTTCTCTCCGTTCCAACATGGATTTTTTAAATCAGAAGTCCTGCATTACCTGTCAGATGGAATATTCGGACTACATGTCCGCCTCCATAGATCATGGATTAGCTGTACTGACAGTTTTCTTAGACATTTCCAAAGCATTTGATAAGGTTCCTCATTTTCTTCTTCTTCGAAAATTAACATCACTTACTATTTCCGGAACCCTATTTAATTGGTTTTGTTCATATCTTTCTGATTGTACATTCTCCGTTTCCGTTAATGGCATATCCTCTGAAACACAACCTAAACCAAGTGGAGTCATTCAGGGTAGCGTACTTGGTCCCCTCCTTTTTCTTATATATAATAATGATGTGCAAGAATTCGTAAAACACTCAATGCTTTTTATCTTTGTGGATGATATTAAACTTGTTTTAGCTTTTCCAGCCATAGAGATATCACAGACTATAGACTCTCTCAACGACGATCTTTCAACCCTTTCAAGTTGGGGCTCACAATGGGGTTTAGAATTCTCAGACCTGAAGACTCAATTAATGGGAATACGCTGCTCAATACCCCCGGTAGTATCATTCTCAAAAATACACCACTCGCACCTTCTAACGAAATCAAAGACCTAGGATTTAGTAATTCTTCATCTCTTAATTTCAACGAACAAGTAAGATTTCTCGTTGCAAGAGCTAGACAGAATTTTGGTTTGATCAATCAAAAATTCCTCCTTCGTGAAAGTAGACTAAGTCTATATAAAATGAAAGTATTACCGCTTCTTGACTACTGTAATATAGCCTACTTTCACATTGCTAGGCGTGACTGTATTCTCTTAGAAAGACTTCAACCTAGAATTAGCAAAATTATGTTAGGCTACTCTAATCCTTCATCTCATAAAGTACGATGCAATCTACTAGACATTGACCCGCTATGGTTACGTAGAATTCGCCGTAATCTTTTTCTTTTCTTCCGAATCATCACAGAGCAAGAAAGTTGAGCTTAGGTCTACCATGCGCTTCCAAGTTTGCAATTGTTCTGTACGACGTAACCGAATGAGGCTATTACATATTCCCCTTACTCGCACTAAAGTTCGACGAAACTTCTTTTTAATTAGGTATGCGCATCTTTGGAATTCTCTTCCACCGCATTTTCGCATGTGCACATCTACAGGTAAAACACTTGTAGATTCTCTTACTGCTCCATAGCTATGCACAATTCTCAAAATAAACACTTCTATAGACAATATATTTTGTCACGGTATTCCTGGTTATTGAACCAATTGTAAGTATTTTGTACATTGGCACACGCATAGAACTGTTCCCAATGTCCGAAATATATGGTTTTATTAAGTGTCAGGTTACTTGGGGTCTATGTATGTTACATCAAAACCTGGGACTAGTATTGTATGTACCTTTACTTATTGTATCTCTTTAGGCTTATATCACCCCCCTTTCGGTTTAAACATAGTTATCTTTATTGTTTCAATTCAGGTTTCTATCTTAAACAAATTACTCTCTAAAAATTTCGAAACATCTACAAAAAATATTTTTATGATTATTTATTTATAACGCTGCAGTAGTGTCAGGTTACCTAGGGTCTATGCATGTCTCGTCATAGGTTAGGACTTGCCTTACATTTGTCTATTTGTCAACATTGCTTCAAATGACATTTTCCATACACCATTACGTATACAACTGTATTTTTAATTTCATATGAGGCTTATAAATGTCACATTTTATCCAAACTTGCAAAACAATAATACCTACCAAAAAAATATAAAAAAGTGAAACAGTAAAAAAAACTGAAAATCATTATGTTTTTAATGTACATTCTTATTTTTTTTAAATGATGAACTATTTTACGTTGATGACCTCTCACCATGCTGGTGAAGAGAATATCTTTCATTATATTCCAGTGTCTTCGAATACCAAAACATCACTGAAAATGGCTCGAAATCTATCCGCACGAGATTTGTTCCGTATGCGATTAACTCTCCTGCAGAAAACGAAAACCCGGCTGGTGAACACATTTTGGTTCGATTCGTCGACAATTCTTCAAGAGTATTGGAGCACACAGCGTACCCTACTCCCATGCTATTAACCACACCCTTTCTCATCCCCCACAATGTCTCAAATTTTTTATGCTGATGGATTTATGTTCCCTTTTCAATCTTCTCAACCAATTTTTCCGTAAAAAACGTGAATTGATGCATATATAATATATTTATCAATTTTTATGACAACTACATTACAATTCACTCCACTTTTTTCATAATTACCTTCCATTTCTGTTCTCCATTTTTTTCGTATCCTTGCCATTCGTAAACCCTGACAAAATTCAATTGAAACCTTTTTGTTATTAGACAATCAGATTTTTTCTTACTTACTGTATTTTCGTTCCCACTATTGAACGGGAAAAATTTTAAAAATCCCGCTCACTTCGGTCATTTGCACTGTTATATTTTATTTTGCTGCTCAAATTTTGATAAACTGATCATGTATTGCGTGCCTTGGATGTCCAAGTATATATTATTGTTTTTATTATTATTATTGGCTGAATTTATTGTTGTCATTTGGAACATTTGAGCATTTTTTGCTCACATCATTTGTAAAACCCGGTACAGTTGAGGTTAGTCCATTGTTATTGTCTATTAATCTTGTTAATAGAAATGTAGAAAACTCGAATCATTGTTTTGAATTCTCGAACTAAGAAACGGGCGGACTACGCGTTAAACAGCGACTTTAGTCGTTACAGTTCTCAACGCGGATTGTTCTATTTGGAGAAACGGAAAATTGAATTGCTCAAATGGAAACAGTCAATTTGGTTCGTCTGCCTATTTGAACAAGGATCAACTTGGATCTTCGTGCCACAATTCTGTTCTGTTTCCTTTTCGTATGTGTCCCGGAGAAAATACTATTTGGTTCGTTGCAATACGTACTTGAGGCCAACCATGGAGTATGCGGTTAAGGCTTGGTCACCCTGGCTACAGAAGGACATCAGCCTCTTGCAGAAAATATATCATCGGACCACCAAGCTCGTACGCGGTTTGAAGCACAAACAATACGAAGATCGTATTGCAAGTCTCAATCTATTTGACTTTCGCTACCGCCGTCTTAGAGGTGATTTGCTACTTATGTTCAATATACTGCATACCCCCAACCATCTCCTAAATCAATTATTCACGCGACTACCACCCAGAACCAGCCGGAGTCACGACTATACAGTAAATATTCCCGACTCGAGACTAAACTGTCGAAGGTACTTTTATTCTGTACGTGTATGCTTTACCTGGAACTACCTACCTTGTAATGTTGCACATTCACCAACTTGGATATATTCAAATCGAATTTGGACAATTTCATGTTGACCAATCCAAACTTTGAACCCGTATATTTTACACCATAAAAGCTTTGAACTTTGAAACCAGTTTCTGTCCAATGGATTTTTACTTGATTCCTGAACTGCTCAGTAAGCAAACAAATCCCGTTTTTCTACCCATGTTATTCGTAATTCCCATATTATTCTGTGGTTTTTGTCAAGCTATATGCTTTTTAGACCATTAAAATTGAATTGAAATGAATCGAAGCAGTATTCAACTTGGTCGATTTATTGCTCAACTTCGACCTCAGAATTGCGTGAATCTGGGCGGATTCGAAAATTGAAGCTCGATTCTTTTTGAGAATTTTGTTGAACACCTGGTGATGTTCATTTATTTTGTGTGTTAAAATCATTATTTTACATCCATGATGCCTGAACGCTTAGCAAGTTTAGTGCGTAGTTTGGTTAGGTCCCTAAATGATAGTCACAATGGTGTGGACGAATTTTAATCTCCATCTGTTGGTAGACATGGACTCGACTGCAACTGTGCACCTTCTAAAACGGAACTTGAATTGGAAAAGGATTTAGCGATTGCTCATCCTACAATCTCTAAATTAACTCATGGCACCTGTCATAGACTAACATCAGACCTAGCTTGTATTGTGGCCCACTCAGTTTTAGATGAGTTATTTGGTGAGGCCCGACGATTGATTGGCCAGTCAGAAGGCTTCGCGATTCTCGCTTCGTCAATGCATAAATGTCAAGTTGCCCTCACTCTATTGGAGTGCCAGTGGGTTTTGAACGGAGCCGGAGTCCCGTTAGGCAGTCCGAATTTCTTTACAACTTCGCCCTGGCAACTTCTGCGACGGCATCGTTGTCCAAACGTATCAGCCTAGCTGTTCCTTTGGTTCCTGTGGTGTATAGTGGTATTGGGTGATTCCAATGCTAGAGTTGGCGCGGATTACGAATCTTGGCAAAACTGTCTCGGGAGATTCGGTGTAGGTAAAACCAATGAAAATGGACTACGCCTTTTAGAATTATGCACACAGTTCAGTCACTGTGTTAGTAACACTTTCTTTCAAACGAAACCACAGCAGGTCTCTTGGAAACATCCTCG
>JACCGJ010017560.1:0-35205 GCA_013407085.1 Atriophallophorus winterbourni
CCGTTTGGTCAGAGAGAAACGCAACCGTCACTCAACTCGTCTATTTACCGAATGCAAAGTGCATCACAAGTGAGCGAATGTGTGAATATCACAGTGAGCGAAAATCATAATTTGAATTCAAAATCGATCTTCATTGGTGAATAATCAATAGTTCGTTCACTGGCTATGCAACAGGGGGCGCCCTCCTAACACCTCCCCCTTTAAGTTTGGTTGTCGTACGACTTCATTTTTGGGTTCACTTGCAGGCGGGTTACTGGAATACGTCTTCGATCAGTTCGTCTTCTTTGTCTGCATTCCGGAGAATTAATTCGAGGGTGATCTTCTACCGTTGGCCTTGTTTGTTCTGGGCTTTTGAGGTTGAATTCACCCAGTAGGATTTCCAATGGAGTTTCTTGTATACTTGGGGAATTCCGTTTTGCACCTAACGCCCTTAGTTGATCTGCATGTCGTACCCACGTTCCTTTTCCAACCATTATCTCGTAGCAAACGTGGCCCACGATCTTGCTAACGATCCCCGGGGTCCATTTGATCTCACCACCACGGTAATCCTTGGCGAGGACATTTTGTCCGACCATAAATTTTCGGAATTTTGCACAATTTTGTCTATTACATTTCGTTTTGAGATTTTTATTGGTATGATTCACCGTGTTTGGTCGCATGAGATCATAGATGGTTCTCGGTTTTTGCCTTAGCATGACTTCCGCAGGCGATATGGCTCCAGGTACGTTAGGATTAGGTGTGATTCGGTAGAACGTCAAAAATTTCTGCAGAACGTCTTCCGTATTCCCTTCCCCCGTTGCTTTAAGCATTGCTCGCTTGAAAGTGTCCACAAACCTCTCCACTTGTCCGTTTGATTGTGGGTGATATGGCGGTGTGCGGATGTGCTTCATACCATGTTGTCGGCAAAATGATCCGAACTCATTCGACGTAAATTGGCTTCCATTATCGGTCACCAATGTCTTTGGATAACCAAATCTAGCGAAAGTTTCTTGCAGCTTTTTGATTGTCGTCCGAGTTGTTGTGTTGGTGAGAGGGAAAACCTCTGGCCATTTGCTGTGTGAGTCCACCAGTAGGAGATACGATATTCCGTTCAGTGGGCCCGCGAAATCCAAGTGAATTCTTGACCAGGGTTCTGTGGGATTGGGCCATGGGTGTGGTTCACACTTTGTCGGTGATTTTAATGCCGATTGACATTTAGAACACGAGCTAACCAGGTTTTCAATGTGTGAATCCATAAGGGGCCAGTACACGAAGCTGCGCGCTAGCGCCTTCATACGATTTATTCCGGGAGGACTTGTGTGGAATTGTTTGAGTACTGTCGAACGGAGTTTCTTTGGAATTACCACTCTATCCGAAAACATGAGACACCCGTCCACGATTGAAAGGGAATTCTGACGATGTCGGAATTGTTGTAGTTCTGGGTCTTGTACAGATATTGGCCATCTGGATTTGTGGTATTCAAAAACCTTTTGGAGTACGGGGTCTTCTAATGTTGCATCTCGAATTTGGTCAACTGTTACCGGCAGTTCATCATAGTGGTGGAAAGTAAACAACTGATGTCAGCATCCAGAGTTGTTTGGGCTACCATGTCTTCTTCTATTGTGTTTTCTGTTATCAGTCTTGAGAGTGCATCCGCTTGTCCGATTTTCCCGGTGGAGATGTAATTTATGTCGAAATTATAGCCCAGCAGGATGGTTGACCAACGCTGTAGTCTGTTTGCTGTGTAGACAGGAATGCCCTTTTTGATGCAAAAATAGCAAGCAACGGTTTATGGTCCGTCAGCAGCGTGAATTTCCGGCCGTATAGCATCTTATGAAATTTCTTGATAGCGAAGATGATGGCAAGCGCTTCTTTCTCGATTTGACTGTAATTCCGTTCAGCTGAGGTGAGTGATCGTGCTGCGTGAGCAATGGCTTTTTCGGTTCCATCCTTGAAAACATGTGAGATAACTGCACCGATTCCGTAGCTGGAAGCGTCCGAGGCTAGAACGATTGGGAGCCTTTGGTCGTAAGTGTCAGTAAAAGATCTGAGGTCAGCATCGACTTTATTTTATCGAAAGCTTGTTGGGTCTCTTCTGACCATATCCAAGGGGTATCCTTCTTCAGTAGATTATTGAGAGGGCCGCGTAATTTGTGTAATGATGGTAAAAATTCGCCATGGTGGCTGACCAATCCGAGGAATGATCGCAATGTTGGGATATCATGTGGTGGTGGCATATTCTGAATTGCATCAATGTTTGATGGATCTGGCCGTCGACCATGACGATCAATGATAAATCCGAGATATCTTATAGATTCCATGAAAAATTCACATTTTTCGGCCCGCAAAACGGAAGCCATATTCGTTTATGCGTTTGAGGACTTCCTTTATACGATCACGTAGTTCATCCACATTTGATCCGACTATGATTATATCGTCGAGATAGGCAGCAGCATAGGGTAAACCTTGGAGCATGGTATCCATGACCTGTTAGAAGATAGCAGGTGCAGTCTTGACACCAAACGGTAAGCGTTGGTACTGGAAGAGCCCACGGTGAGTGTTGATGGTTAATAGCTCTCTTGATTCTTCAGCGACCTCAATTTGGAGGTAAGCTTCCGATAGGTCCAGTTTTGCAAAACACTGACCACCATTCAATCTGGCGAAGAGGTCCTCAGGAAGAGGTAGTGGATATTGATGATCTGCCAAGGATGCATTTAGACCAGTCGAATAATCCGCGCAAACTCTCAGACTACCATTCGGTTTTTTGACAATCACAATTGGTGCTGCCCATGCTGAGTAGTTGACGGGTTTGATTACTTCGGCGGCTTGCAGTCTGTCAAGTTCTTTGTCGACGCTTTCCAAAAGAGCGTACGGTACGGGGCGTTTGGGACGAAATGTTGGGTTCGCATTCGGCTTCAAAGTCAGCTTTGCTGAAGTTTTCCGGCAATATCCAAGGCCATCTTGGAAGACTTTCGGAAATTTGAGTTGAATCTGTTTTACCCAGTCATCTGTCAATTGATTCACGGCATTGCACACAGTGTTCAGTGGGAAATCAAGGAACTTCAAATTTTCAAGCTAATCCAGGCCAAGGAGATACAAGTTCGGATGCTTTGACACGTAACAGACACCTTCTAGTTGTGTGTCGTTGAAGGCAATACAGCAGGTAATCTGGCCAATGAGATTTAACTTTCCTCCAGATGCGCTGCGTGCAACATGACTGGTGGGATTTATGTTTGGTTTGCCAACCGATCGCCAAGTGTCTTCCGATATAATGGTGATGTCGGAGGCAGTCTCAACTTGAAAACGGGTGGGCGTACCATTTAGCGTGACGGTAAGGTACTTCCGTCGATTTTTCACATCCCCTTGGAAGGTTGAAAAAACGGGATAGGAGCGATAAGTTTTATTATTGGAATGATTCAGTACAGATTTCTTATTAAAATACTTCGCACGGCAGTAATTTTCTTTATGCCCCATTCTGTTGCAATTCTGGCATCTGTGTTTTCCATCCCGTCGCCGTGTATGTCTGTGCTCAATATGTTGGGCCAGCCCGTTTGGTCAGAGAGAACGCAACCGTCACTCAATCGTCTATTTACCGAATGGCAAAGTGGCATCAAAAGTGAGCGAATGTGTGAATATCACAGTGAGAGAAAATCATAATTTGAATTCAAAATCGATCTTTCTTGGTGAATAAATCAAAGTTCGTTCATGGCTATGCAACAGGGCGGCGCCCTCCTAACAAAATGTATAGATTAAGAATATCGCTGTGAGATGAAAAGTTGACCTGGACATTTCAGAAAGTCGGTTTATTAAGTATGGCCTACACGGTGCATGAGGTGGCTAAAAATCTATTCTGGTTTAAAAGACGGTTTTTTTTATTTTAATTCAAACCGACGGTGCCTTGGTTTCAAATTCATAAATTTGAACAGATGACATTATTTTACCCAAATTAAGCCTCTAATTATTGTTTTGAAAGACAGTGTTGCGTTTGATAAATTCGAATCTGTGTTTGAATAGTGCCAATATTTAAAGATACCACATGAGCTGCCTTCCGTTTGACTATGTTTTTGAACAGCTGTCGATCCAGCAAATGGTATGGTTCAGTTTTGCAAAAGTAATGGAAGAATCATAAAATAGAAGCTTTTGCAATCGAAATCTCTAAATAGATGTTGCACCTATTCATGAGTGAACAATATTAATACATGGAATACAACTTTGAAAAACTCACCTCTTCCTTGATTTGAACCATGTATGGCAAATGGCGTCCAACCTGGCGCACAAATTGAAATTTCCCGACCTTGATATTCTGATATAACTGTGACAATGTTACGTTCCGCGTGCTTGTTTGCTTAAGATTGCCGCTAGTCCCATTAATGCATTGGTTTTTATTCGGCTGATTTATAAGCAACTTGTGCAGCTCAAATTTGCTTGACCTGATAGAATTGCTATTTGACGCAACCGATTGGACGTAAGCAGAGAGATGCATAAATGTGAGATAAGCCATGACCATCCCAAGTTGGATTGAACCATCGCGAATCCCGTGTCCACTGATGATGAAGCCGAATAAGTTGTCGGTTGCTTCACCTTCTATAGATGAGGTTCGTTGAGAAAGCATCTCGGAGACCATGTCCTAGTTGGAAGATGAAATAGTGCAACTCACTTTTGAATCTAGTGTTACGAGTAAAATGGTGTGAAAATTTGTAGCTGGCTTTCAGGGTCATCTTAAGGATCGCAATAATTGAACGTGTAACCGATAAATCAGTGAACATAAAACAGTACCAGCTCGAGAAATGTCCGTCGAGTGAGCTTACCCGAAGTATGCGCACAAGACTTAAAATATAGGCTGTTTTAAGATTGAATCCGAAGCAATCGATACGTGAGTGTTAACGTGGTGATTATTACATAACGTGTCATCAACGCCAGTGTGAACAATGTAGTGGTCATTAGGACATTTGGCATCCATTATCCTGACGTAAGTTCCTCCAATACCACCCCTGCGATATGAAGTGTTGTAATCATTCATCCGCCAGTCAATGAGAGATTTTGAAATCCAGGCTTGATACTAAAAGTTTTTAAACCGTACGTGTTGAACTGGAGCAAAACATATTGTACGCTGCGATGTATCATTAAATCCTAAAATCTTCGTGAATAGAGTAACATTAATTGAAAAATCGTGGAGTTGTAATTATGAAGAGTAAACCATTAGCTGTACAACGAATACGATTGAAACAAACTTCTGATATCGATGATTTCATTTTATATACCGCGAGGTTGTGAACACAAGCATTTGACGCATATGAGAATCAAAGGATTCGTGCCGATAAAATGAAGTATGAACGATTATTCTGAGATAATATGTGGAAAGTTATCAAAGGGCTCGGCACTGCGAGGCGTGGACGCTGCGTCAAGCCGATAGTCAACGATTATCGATGTTTGATCATCGCTGCCTCCGGAGTATTGCTCGTTTAAGCTGGCAACACAGAGTTAGAAATGATGATGTCAGGAGGGCAGTCCTCGGCGATCACTCTGTGCCACTCTCCCATCATATATCCATGTGACAGTTGAGATGGCTGGGGCACGTTCTCCGTATGGATGAGCGACGCCTTCCTCGCCTAGCTCTTTTTGCTTTCGCTGGACCTGATTGGAAACGTCGCCGTGGCGGACAAAGGAATACCTGGCGGAAGAACCTCAAGCGTCTAACAGCCCCACTAGCCATCGTGGGAACATCGCGCTTACCCGGGTGGGGTCCAAAGGACCGTGAAGATATGTGGCTGATAACACTCAGTGTGATGGCAAAAGAAAGAAACCAGTGGTGAGAATCATGCCGTGCTTGTGTTCCCGTTGATCGGTTACCCTCCCTTATTCCAAAAAAGACAAAAAGATTAAAAACGGCATGTGTAAACAGACAAAAATCCCTTTTTTTATTTTTTTATTTCATCATGTACCTTCTTCATGGTATACTTGTTGGCACATCGTCTTAAAGACTTGTGTAATAATAATAATAATGAAACGTTCTCGAACGTACACTTCAGAAGCAAGATTAAAATGTGGCAACTTCAATGTAATGTAGAAAGGTGCTGTTTTGATGATACTTGGAGCTCACGCAGACACTGCACAAACGTTATCGCTGTACCGGTTACTCTCAACGTTGTGAAAGATTTTTGTACTTCAAAATCAAACGATGTAATCATGCAAAGATATATGGATTATGTAATAATCACCTCAAACTTTTATACACTTAAGTCTATGTATTGAATTAACAAATAAAAGAAGGAAATCTGCGCTTAAACAAACCCCAAAACGGATACAGTGGAGGCTGGAAAAGCATTCTTTATCAAACTAGTTTGATAAAGTGTCCCGAGAACTCACCTTGAGTAGTTGTAGAAACCCGTCCACTTCTTCTTCGAGCGGAAAGCACATTGGCGGAAACTTGAGTCTCAAATATCTGAAAGAACATCAGATTGAGTATCTAGAATTGCAATGTTGTTGATGGTTTTAACTAATAGAACAAATTGAAAACCATTTATGTAAAACGTAAAGTCGTGATTTGAAATGTTATTAACAACGATTGAAATGACTAAAATTAAAGTTTGATAATCAATAGCAGCTTGACTATTTCACTTTTTGTCTGTTTGACACGAAATCAAACTTTCCCTTTACATGAATTTGGTTTCAAATCTTTTTAATTATGCTCGCGCGTTATTTGGCTAGAGCCACTCAAAAATTATATCGCGTCAATAGAAATGAGTTAATTAAAGCTGCATATCAGCAATCATATTTGTCAAATGTTTGCGTAAGTGGATTTTGCTGTACGAAAAATAGAAAAGAATTTGCGGATCCCATTGCTATCAACTAGTTGAAGAAAATTATAATGGATGTTATTGACATCATTGCCATCGTTGCTCGTAACCATTTTACACAAAAAGAATGAGGAAAGTGCTTGAATCGACAATTTTCGAAATTTCAGATTTATATTAATATTTAACAAAAACGCGTACAACGATTTCGGTACAAATTACACACCATACAAATCTTACATCATAGTGTTTCAGATTTGCTCATTATACTATCAGACATTTGGAGAACCAATCATGATAAAATATCATGTGTGATGGAAATGTATTCGAATGTGGATTATATCGATTGGAATATGTTTGGGTCCGATCGTGTATTCATAATGCAAAGAAATTTGAGTGCAATCGGTTACAGCAGTTTTTAGGTAACGTTTCACTTCTGACACAGAAGCTTCGTCAGACCAAGGGTGATAGTCAGGACAGTGAACATGATTAAGGAGTAGTTAACCCACCACCACTTATTTGACCTTACCGCTAAACAGCCTACTGTACACCTACGCAGTGTCACGTCTCGTGGGAATGAGCAGGATCAGTGGTCGATTTGCCTACTAGTGTGTATCCACGTCAATCTGATACAAGTGAACACGGTCAAGGTCAGTTCAAACAGCGGCCCACATGCGTAAAATAACATAACTAACGGGGCTAAGGTTGAGCTATTTTTGAATAAATACAAAAATCTAATTAACTAGTAGGTATATGTTCATGCCCATTTGTTTGACCCACTTACGTGTGTGTGGCCACAAATGGTTGAATAGGTTAGTAGTGCGAACCATATAAAACAGTGGCTTGCAACGTCGAACATCGTCTACCATTTCTCCACTGTTTCAAATCATGCGGACTCCAAGCATACTCTCACTACCGGATAACCGATAACAGCATGACGTATGGTGTATGCATCGGAACTGCAAGCAAATATTGTTAAAATTTAAAAATTTTCTGATTTCATTAAACACTGTCGTTACGTAATAGCGTGATTACAGCAAATAGTGCAATATTTTCAGTCGGCCTTCACAAGGAGGCTGACCTAATTTCGTGTGGCATTACTGACTTGTATCGCACGAGTATTCGGTGATGGGTATGAGCAGCTACTACTCTGATACAAATGAGCGTATAGCTATTTATTGAGGCAGTATCGTCGACTGCGTCTTTTTTTAAGGATCTAGTAAAACTCTGTCATCAGTTTATCGACATAGTAAATCGGGCCATTTTTTCATTTCCATAACAAGTAAATTGTTTCTAATAAAACTGTTTATTATTCGAAATAAAATTTGCAATCTGTGTGAAATATTAATCAGGTAAATTCGTGTTTAGATGAATGTGCAGATATCTAACTCATCTACTGCTCTGACACCAATAAACATTTCCTGATGAGAATGAACAATACGTGATTAGTGCATGGCGATTAACGTGAAATTAGTTGAAACTTGCCTAACATCACCATTACTCAACGTGAGGTTTGTGTAGACTTCTTCGGTCAGCAGGAGATAATCGGGTTGATTGGCCACATGCATGACGGGCTGATTCTCGAAAAACGTGATGTCATCGTAGAAATAAAATTTCTCTTGTCGCAATGCTTTCAAATATTTTAGTACCTGAAATGGTGTGATGAAGCTCTTTAGAAATTTGTTTGTTGGAACGGGGAACTTAGATGAATCCCTTAGAATTTTATCGTGTTGTTTTCAGTGTATCTACTATTTAGAAAAATTCGTCCGATTAAAATTATCATACACGAAACAGACAAATTTCTCCCAATGGTTTGAGTTATTTGCCTCAGGTCGGATAGACTACGTCAGCTACGTTTACATTGATCAGCAAACACAGTAATCGCATCGAATCCAGCAGATACCCGCTTAGATTGAAGAACTTGTTCTTTTGTCACCATTTGTTTTAGTCCGATTTTGCTGACCGATTTTCCGTAGCACTTCAGTCAGTACGCTTAGTGATCGATAGGTAGACACACATGCATCGATCGTTGTATTCACCTGTCCTTGATGCGGTATTCACGTGTCCACTGCGATGGATGACTGGGTGGTTTTAAAATTGCTGAGCCATGGTAGCTGCACGTGAGCATGAAAATGAAGTTTATTGATTACAACATATTTAGGTAACAGTGGTATTCAAGTTTAACTTTGTTTACCACTTTTCCACTGTTTCAAGGCTCACCGAACCTAATCTTACTGTCTCCACCTGATGACGGCAAACAGCCAGAAACCGGTAGTGGAGTGTAAGTGCGGGGGATGTGAGCAACACATTACTTTGGTCATTCATAAGCGCCTTGAGTGATAGAACAATATTCACTATGTGATTCTGTGTTTGAACACCGTGGATGAACCCTATGTAGCAGTGGCATTCAAGTATAACTTTGTTTAGGCTACGTTTAGATCTTCACACAGAATGGCTCATGATCTATCACGATCTATCCTCTTTTTCCTATAGTTGGCGGCGTGTTCGAAGCGGCAAAAGTAGTATGCACGTAGGTTATCTAACAGACCGAACGAAATCCAACGTGAAAAGATGAGGGAATCGATATCTTTAGGTATTGCATCGTCCTTGACAGTTTGGTCGTCTCACAACGGAACATAATACAAAGCTAGAACAAAGTTATAATTGTATGCCACTGTTTATAGGGATCATACAAAGAACCAGGCTGTTCAAATACAGAATCACAAAGTTTATTCCTTGCTAAGCGCTCGAGGCGCTTATAAAAGACCCATGTATTGTGGTGTTCACTGAGTGGTCTGTAAGCAATGGGGATGTGAGCACCACAATACAACGCTAGAATGTTTTTTTAATTTATGAAACATCTGATCGTTCGAATGTTGCAATATATTGCTCAGTTTCATTGGTTCCATTGTGAAATATTGAGCTGCTGAACTAATTGAACGGAATTCTGCTTTGCGTTGGTATTGGTCACTTCATCCACATATTGTGGAACAGGTCTATTCCCCGATTACTTGATTTTAAATAAGTTGTTACTTGTTTACTAGAAGCCGTTTGGGTGAAGTTTGCTGAAGTGTTCATTTTGAGCATAGGCACAAAATTTAGAAGAAAATCTCAAATTGAACAAGGCCAAAGGAAGGCATGAATACTGGATATGCAACAGTCAGAAAATAGTCGTTTTTGAATAGTTAAAGAGACACCACTCTAGCCTTTTAAGAATGCTAATATGCCTATTTAAACATTTTAGATAATGCACACTACAACGCATACATACATCCTGTACATGATTCTGACACCTACTCTAAAAAATGGTAGCATCTAACAATAAAAGTTTCATAAAACGAATAAGTGGTTTTAAATAAATTAGTACGCGGGGATGTTTCGTCTAGCGTTCATACCGTTGAAATTGATAAATTTATTTAGGGTTCATTCTGTCTCATGTATAAACAGTAACGGGATTAGTAATTCGCTTTAATCGTAGAAAGACACCAAGTGATCCCTGAAACAATTGTTGTTTTAGTTGTTGGCCTCCTTCGGGCGATGTCAATCTTGAAACAGAAAGGCTGAATATTAAGCTAATTTAGACTTCGAAGCCGCGGTTGCCCATACAACGAAACACGAGGTTTAAATAAAGATTAAATTTGATTCTCGTCGCCAGAAACTTGCTTTCTAATGTATTCTACATGTTTCTTCGAATTTCCAACAATATTTGCTTCATACATTCTTGTGGGTATTAGTTGCATTAAATCTTGTATGTGAAATTTTATTATTTTGTTTCAGGAATTGTCTACTGTCAATTAATGCACAATGTTTTGCCATTATCTCCTAACTCGGAATATTTATTTATTGTTGTCGCAGTATTGTAAAGTTAATTGGTTTGTCAACCATAAATCTTGAATCTTGAATCTCCTCAGCATTTGACTGCGATTCTTGTTGTGCATTCAATTGGAGTTCGATGAGACTATCGAGCAAACTGGTCAACAAATAACTATTTAATTAGCATGGTTCACCGTAAAATCTATAAGCCCTCGCATTCTATGCCAAACATTATGGAAAAAGAAAATTCTGGTCGGTTGCAAACAGATTACAAAATATGTTCCTAGTTTTCCCTGTAACCAACGATTTCGTGTTGTTTGGACTCGTCAAATGCGACAATCATATTAGGATATTTTTGATTTAGAAGTTATGGCGAATGATTTGTTTTGAGTGCAGTTTTAAAATAACTATCATTTCCGTACACATTGCTGTCCAACTCACTGCTAATTTCAATATTTTCTGGTTGCCGTCAACTATATCGAGAAACGCTGAACTTAGCTATCTGTTGTTATAAGCTTCCTTCAGCATGCGTTTCGCAAAGCTTTCTGGATACCTAAATCAACAGACACTAAATGAATTTTGAACTTTTGCTCGCGATATAGAATGCGCTGCTTCACCAAGAAGCAATGTGGTGAGTTTTTACAGTTTCGTCCTGCTGAAACCGAAGATATGCACCAGCCAGTGGGTCCCATAACCTTCATAAATAATAAAATGTGTTGCGTTCAGACTTGCAGATGCTTTTTAACCGGCTATCTCTAGGACGTGAAATATATGACCTCTCACGCAATAAAAACAAATCGCAAATAACGCAACGCACTTTCTAATAATTTCCAACACCGCGTGGTTCTTTATCACCAAACCAAGGGGATCGAGGCCAGTACATTGTAAACTGAGAGAAGAATCAGCTCAGGAATTTCTACGACGTCCCGCCGTGGAAATGATCGAAACCGGGTTTCGCTCAGAAACGGGCGATGCATGTTTGTGCGTTAGCATTGCCAGATTACATAATAGCTAAACGAAAAATGAGCGCGCTATTATTCAGGCATTCGGTTTTAAATCTTGGTGCTCACATAATTAAGCGCCATTAGTAACATACCTGAAAACATCATGCGACTGTGATGTACATTCATGGTCCACATAGACATTAAGAAGGCCAGCACACACACGAACATATCATATTTCACAAGACCAAACTTACTTCCTCTCTGCATTCCGCTTCGAGCAAATCAAGCTCCGTGGAAGTTCTCTGTGAGTTGCCGAGGGGTGTTTGTATGTTTTCAATATTTCGAAGAGTGTATGGGATCCAATCATCCTGTATCTTGACGAACAAGCAGGGGTCGTTGCGCACATTCAAGATCAACCAATTCTGAATTAGACAAGATAGATTATAGATTTTAATGAGTTCCGAAGTGAGAAGAAATAAACAAGAAACAATTTGACAACAAAAAATTAATGTGATACACACATCCCCCGCAAAACACATCCAGTTTCTAATTGTTTATTGCTCTCAGTAAGATTAGATTCAGTCAGCTTGGGGACAAATTGGTTCAGTGAACTAACTTGAGACTAAGAATGACGTAACAAAATAAAGTTTTATTGAAGGTTATTTAAAATAATAATAATATTGACTTCATGATAGTTGAAAGCACAAGAAGTGCATAAAAAATTTTCCACAATGTGAGACTCAGCATTAGTTGATCATGAGTTGAACACAGTCCTCAGAGTGGACCTTAAAACCGTAGGTGTATGAAACACCTACATGCAGAGGCGGTGGTAATCACGAATGCTTGTAGACATGTGGTCAACAAGAAGAAGAAGAAGAAAGTGAATTGATTCGTGTACACGAATTTTCAAAGATAAGGTAAGATGGGACAAACAGCTTCACTATATGGCTCTCGGCACTGCAACGGTCAAATAGTAATTTAAGTTAAAGTTTTGTTTACTTTGAATTATATGTTTAATTCCACTTAACTTTTGTCGCATTAGCTGCCCACGCTTAATCGTTGACATGTGTTTGTGTCTACTCATCAGTACCAAGTCTTTCGAAATATTCACAAAGCTTATCACAACGGTCCACATTGGAAGCTCTTATTAGAGCTCATCAGCAGTGCATATCCTGTCTCGGGTCTGACTCCAACCCAGGACCTTCACATTTTAGTCTCATGTCTCACGGCCTGAGCTACCGACCACGGCCGGTATCTATGACCTTGACCGAATTCACGCTACGCAGGTTAAATAGGCCAATTGATCCGATTTTGGTCTACGTCACTTCCACACCTAGGATTTTAATAGGCTCTTTATTGGTAAGATCAATTAGAGGTGGTAGATGGATTGATATTTAATTATGTTCCCTGTAATGACCATCACCCTTGATCTGAGGAGGATCCATTGTCAGATTTTATCTACGTCACAATGAGTAATCAATGCAGCCTCGACCTTAATTTTTCCGGTAATTGTTCAAACAATGTCAGTTCTCGTAGTACTTGGTTTCGTTGCAGCAAACAGAGAAGCTCAAGTCAAATGTAGCCGAGTGTTTTAAAATAACTTGTGTGGAATATGTGCAACAACAAATAATCTGGAATTAACTTTTATAACCACCGCTATACAAGCTTATAGAATAGGGATATAATGCTAACATCGACTTTGTGTTTATGTAGAAAGAACCAAGCGAATGATGGCATTTTTGAGATGTTGATTTCAATGTCTGCAAATCATTCTCTTATGAAAAATTTATCTCAATTTTTACAGTGAATAATGTTTGCATTGATACAAAAATCTACTGCTAAAATCAATTCAGTTATGAAATTCTTCCGTAAAATGAAAAATATTCAATATTTTCAAGAGGAATGAGCGAGTCAAATTGTGATCTGAAAAATTTATTGTGAAAATGTTTGAGGAAAGTAATTTCTCACAATCTAGATTAAGCAGTATGTTTTTACTAGCATCAGTGGTCCGATTAAATATGCGTTCTTTTACCGCCACAATATACTTACTTAGCGGGAAATGATTTACTAAAGATGCATGAAAGCCGACGTTGCTGTGAGCAGTTATTTTTAACAATTTATTGTAATTTGTTTGAAACCGATGGTGTTTTCTTATTGGAAGAACATCTGTATGCAATTAGTTTGACCAGATTTTGGGTAACGTTTTACTTTGGACACAAAAGCTTCGCCATACCAAGGATGATAGTCTGGACAAGGAACATGATTAAATTATTTTTTCAATGTCTCTTTTTAGTCATATGCCCCTTTGGAACTACTTCAACACGGTTGAACATGCATTAGAAAGTAAGCCTTGTCCAAGTTACACAGCATACGCTAGTGTGAAAGGACTTTGGATAATACCATTCGGATATACTCTATACATACCAATTACTACCGATGTATTATATTCTTATTATAGTACTCTGTAACTTGTCAAGGTCACTGAGCCGGATAAAAGGTACTGTTTCGGGGTAATAAAGCCTGTTTACTGCACTATGTTGGTCGTAACCAACGCCAAGATGGAAACATTTTCCATTACCATACCGAATGAGTATTTAAATTATTCAAATTCAGTAATTTATCTCAATGCTTACTTTGAGACACGAAGCGTTGCATCTCCGAAGCAGAGTTCTTAACGCATTCATTGAAAGTTGTGCCGTTCCCACGATTGGAAAATCGTTTCTGGGCAGCAGAGTGGTTGCCACTAACAAACTTTCACTGGGTTCCGATGATTGAAGGTGATCAACCTCACTTTCGTTGTCACGCACCAAACAGAATTTTCCCTGAAGGAATATTAACCAGAATGTGGTTTTTTGATGTAGTTTACGTAATAGCAATTTCAGCGAATAACGGTTAGCTAGTAGAAATAAACATACTTTTAACAACGGATGTCTCGCCAAATTTGCGCTAACTTGACCATATACGATTTCCGGTGCTTCGTCAGCGAGAGTCTGATATTCTTCCATGAACGTTCCGGTCAAGACAGCTGTTCTCTTGTTCTCAGCGCTCTTCGACCTGTCGGCTGTTGCTAGAAAGGTGACAATGTTCGTTAAAGCACCTTCATTTACACATAGGGAATTTATGATCCGGAATTCAACTGGTGATCAGAGACTACTTGCGCTATCGGGACGTTGTCAAAAGAGATAGCTCACGACATTGACCCTAAGAGTTTTGGAATAACTTGCTCTAGATTTCCCTCTTTGGAGGTAGAGCAGATAGTGCGAGTGGCTGCAGAACGTTGATCACTAAAACAGCGTGAACTCCCGCCAGTTGACCGAATGCTACCAAACGCTGTGGACAATGCGGAAGACAGATCGTTTTTCACAAATCGTACACTTTAATCATTTGAAACAATGCGAAACATGAAATCGTCCTTCGCTTGCTATATTCATCAACTTTGGACATTGAAATAAAGAGTTCAAAAGAACCGTTTCTGTTTTATTAAATTGAGATATTTAATCGACGTTTCCTACAAAATGAATTGATATCTTGAAATCTAATTATTTTATTTTGTTTATTTTATTGTTGGTTGCATTTATGTTATATTATTTTCTTTTTAAATTTGGATGGTTCATGCCGTTTGGGATGTACAGTTTAAACAATTGCATTTGATAAACGCTGTTAAAATATACATACTGAATCGTAATTGACATTTCCACGCAAAATGCACATAGCGATATGAGTAGCAGTTTGGCAATTTATTGCCAAAATTTTTGTTTGACTTGACACTGTTTCCAATCCGAACAGTTGATACTCAGGTCTTCCCTTAATGTCGGGCCAATGTCAAAAAATTTCGTTTCGTTTAAAAAAATTCCATTTCATTACTGACGTGAGCGAACAAATAAAGATTTACGCATCTGATAATTTAGTCGCATAACTATATGTTAGGACTTCAATGGTGTTCTGAACACAATTCCTGTGAGCAGCAAATGCATTTGATCCACAACAAGTTTTAATTTGTTCGTTTGTGGCATCTTTGAATACTGAATATTTTGCGAAAGACATTAGCATTGCTTCAAGACACTTTGCATGAAATAGAAAACAAGGTTTTAACGTCTACTTGAAGATTTAAATTTCAAAGCGATTGAAAGCAATCTGAGAATAGTGTTGCCAATTTTTTATCATATATCGAATTACCTACAAAATATTTCTAATGAGGTGATCCAAAATACCAGGGTGGTTACTTTAAACAGAGATCAGCAATAAGCAATCATCTATACTGCCCTCCTTCTAGAATGTTCATGTCGTTCGTCGTAAACGCCTTAGAATGTATAAATGCCTGTCTGATGAACTGAAAAGACGGTCAGCGTTCTTTCTAACATGCCGCGTTGTCATCAACATAAAAATGAAAATAAAAATGAAAAGAATAAAAGATGAAATACTCTTGACTTACTATCATCGGATCGTTCCGCTTGAGGTTGTATAATTGCTGTTAAATGTGAAAATGAAGCAATCTTTGAGTTTGCTTTTGCTATAATACAACTATTAGAATCGCAGTACACGTTGGCATGCTCTGATATTTTTTCTGAGTGTAGATTGGTGAAGACTCAGTTATAAGCATTTAAATTATCTCCGTGTAAGGCGCCAGCTAGTGTGGAGTGAACATATTAATGCCGGGAGAAAAGGCTAATTCTACCATAGGCAATCAATTTTATTTCTAAATGGTAATCATATCCTGGTTTGAGGTCATAAAAATAACAGTGAAAAATTTGACACCTTTTTATTTGAGGATAATATGTCGACACTTCTGTTATAATCTCGCATTATTGGGTTGTCAGTACGAAAAATATAGGTTCAAACAACTTCAGGAAACGCTGTATAACTCATAAAACTAACTGCAAAGTTAAACAATTTGCGCTTGTAAGCCCCGACCAACCTGTTCAATCACGTGTCCATACACGTGTAGAGGGTGTAATAACCCATATCCATCAACAAAAATGTTCATTTTCATGCATCTTCATCACACACATGGGGATCCTGATCCTACTATCCCTATTTAATGACGGCAAACAGCACGAAACAGGTCGTAGGGTGGGTGAGAGCATTTTTGTTAACAGCATGAAGCGACATTTAGGCCATGAAATTTCTTTGCATCAAAATATAGTTTACAAATTTCGGTTTGAAGTTTTTACCTGGTGCGCTTCGCGACGATTGCAATCGTTTTCGCAATTTCCCGAAGCGTTTCCCCTTTTTCTGAGGACCATTTTTGACGCTAGCCACGCTACCCATTTGTCTAATGAAAAGCTGTGGAATAGGAAACAAGGAATTACAGTGAATCATAAATTCAAGATAACACACGAGAAATTTGAACTTCGCTTTCAAAACCTGGTTGAATCACGAATACAACACCATTATATTCATGTTGAATGATCGGTTTCCAGAACAGAGTTAATGCAAAGTGTTACTCACATCCCCCGCACTTACATACCAAATCCGGGGGCTGTGACCAACACTTTACATTGTTCCTCTATCAGCGCCTCGAGCGCTTGACAAGGAACTATTATGTGATTCTGCGTTTGAATATCGTGGTCCCTTGTACGGACCCTATAAAATAGTGGCTTAAAAGTCCTACTTTGCTTCTGCAATTAGCAACGTCAAATGAGTGGGAAGCGTTCGATTAGAGGAATGCGCAATATCCAGAAAGATAGTCTCGGAGGATAGACTAAAGTTCAAGAGTTTGAAAACTGGTCATTTACAGTTGAGCCCTTTGACCTGTTTGTGCGAGCGTGTGTGTATACTGGATTGATCCGACGTACACAAGCTGTCCACTCTAAGCGATTACCATCACAACATTTCAAGATTGACAAGAGTTGAGACTGCAAACCAAATGATGCAAATTCGTCTAACAGTCGTATCGTCATTGTCTAGTCTATATCTAGTATATCGGAATATTATCACGGATCTATCGAAAACACATATTCAATTTTACTCATAAATTGAGAAGAAATAAGTTTTCTCATTGAATATTCTTTGCCACTCCCGTAAAAATGTATTTTATCTGAGTTTGAATTTAAAATGTTTCACTCTTGAATATCATTGACCTATTATCTCGGATTGAGCATAAACCTCAAAAATGTAACAAAAAGGGCCTTGCACTTTTGAATATTCTAATACAATGGATTTTCACTTGACAGCGAAGGCGTTATTCTTTAACTTGTTTTTTAAATTGTCATTTTTGTGATACAAAAGAAGTATTTATCCTGTTCACGTAGAGTTGACTAACTGAATGCAAATCGCTTTGTCAACAACGGCAATTATCACCGCATTAATAGATGAAAACGTCAACTGAAAGAACAATGGAACTTATTGCCGGCTATTGAACGATAGTAGGTTCATTTGCTTCTCAACCGGATTTTCCGCATTGAATATTATTATCATTTATTGTTTGTATTATATAATAATGTTAAATGATGTGATCGGGTCTAATTCAAAAAGATTAAAAAAGCATCGTAACCACTACAGTGAGATCATTATAAGATAATCGAAGTTCTTCGATAGGTTTTGTGGATCTTTGCACACTGGAAACACACAAGGAATCTCCACTTTTAACTTTCAACAATTTCACTCGGATGCGTTGAAATTGCTATGGTGGGTTGGGGTTTGCTTTTGTGGATTCCTCAGTAGTCTCGAAAGAGTAAAAATCATGCATGGACCAAACTCAAGTAATTATCTCGATAATTTTTTACATTATCTTGTAATAATTACACACAAAAAATTCAAAATAATGTAAGGTTTACAATATGATGAGATTTAGAGCTGAATTAAAGACTTTTACAATCTACGCGGCCTTTCAAAGGAACATCGGTTTAAATCTCGATGCGAATGTTCGTAAACGTAGAGTCTTGTTAAAGGTGGCACATCTTGTAATCCTCCTTTCCGCAGAATTTGTCAACCGAAGCGTTTCAACGTTAAGTTATCAAAATTCAAAAAGCAATTGTTGAGTATTCAGAAAAAGACATCTTCGGGATCATTTTGCGAACTAACGTATAACGTTTTAGGGCGTTGATGGTAAAAAAATAAGACTCCGCGTACGTTATCATATTTCCGCGGCTATATCATTGATCGAATTCATTTACTGTTTTGTAGTCATTTTGCATAATCAATAACAATCGATGGGTTGGTTTTTGGTTTGAGTGCAGATTGGCTCAGCGACGGTTAGCTAGTATTCAAATGGTATTTTACTGGCCCTAAGGCAGCGATCGTCATATACACATGGTTTCATACTTTTTATTTCAAAGTAGCAGAGTTCGAAATGACTTTTGAATTAATATTATACTAGTCTTAGAAATTGAATGGAAACGAACTCACTTTATTGTAGAGAATTTCACTCCTTTTGGAACTACGCTCGAAACATTTGTTGCTGTTCAGTAATGCCAATCACCGAAACTCGTCAAGTAGTTTCGTGATTCGATAGCTGATTGTCTATTCTCAAATTGAGATGTTCGAGACGGTAGTCATGGTGATTAGCGTGTTAACTCGTTACTGGGCGTTGTTATTCGGAATGCAACCTATGAAAATGCGATTACGTTCGCTATACGTACGGGATAAGGCTATTTTCGGTGTACAAGCAGATTTCCGTAAGAAGAAGAATGCATAGCCTTGTTGGTAATTATTCAAAGTTGTAATTCCCAAATAATTTTCAATATATTACTACACGTTACGCAGTCAATAGTAACGGTATATATATATCGCAATAATGGATTCAATTTACCGAGTTCAATCCTTTGAGTCTAGCAAGGCAATCAATAATAACGATTCATTTTCACACTTGAATAGGCTGCGTTATAAAATTTTCCGGTCATGTTGAGATGAGGACCTGAATTTTCAAGTTCATTCGCTTCCTCAGATTAACCGTAACCAGAAGCTTTTATGTCGCAGAACATATAGAGCAATACTTTATTCGAAAATGTTCGAAATTTGGGCTTCAGAATTATGCTGAAATAAAAACAACGAATTCTATCGATTCATTAGTGAACGTTCAAAGGTTACACCAGGAGAATTCCACTTCGAAACTGCCTCCGGTTTTACTGAGTCACATCAAAATCACTAGTTTTTACAATGTGGATTTTTTACACCTAGTTCTACAGAGCACGAGCGAGATTACTTTATCCAAATTGATACCCTAATTTCAAGTCAGGATTGCTGATTCCGTTGATGGTAGCGCAGGTCTGACGGCAATTAAATATCTGTAAATCGTCAGGACATGGGGAAATGCACTTCGATTTATTCATGCATGCGACATCTTAATTTATAAAAGTCCCGGCAAAGTCGTTAATAATTTACTCATGAACAAGCTACGGTTGGATGAGTGTTTTCAACACTAACTGTGCAGCAGAGATATCAGATATCATGCAGATGGTCTGTTGTTGAAGTTGTTCGATGTCACTCACGGCACGCAACAAGGATCGGCCCTGGAACGAATGTATTTTTCTTGGTCTATAGCACTAAATGATGCTAATATATATTCTTATTCACTGTTGCTTTTCGTATCACTACGCTACCGTCACGGTTTAATATTGATCCCTGGTTTCGCTAGAAAGCATCGTTTTGACCTTTTTAATTTTTAGTAGTTTATTAACATAGATGTTGCTCTAAAAATACTTACGTCTTTGTTTATTGTATTAGATAATTCAAAACGTACTTCTAAACGTAAATCGATCAAACAATAGCAGGAAATTGAAACATAATAGGGACCGAGACAAATAGCAAAATAAAATACACAGCTGTTTAAGGAGATCTGATGTACTGTGGAATGAACTAATGTCAGTGCTATATAGAGAATGTTGAGCTTCATCCCCAGTCACTTATTCTTCATTCACTTAAACTGTTATCTATTAATAGTAGTGCTATAGAATGCAAATTGTCGTCTCACTTTTCGGAGATAGCCGATTTTTGGAGGGTATATATATAAATAAAAGATAGACTGACATCATGAGAGTAGTATGATCATTATAATGTTAACAGGCTACGCATAGTAGTGATATCTAATGCACATTCGATATATAAACCTGCGATAGGCTGGCAGAATGAGAGTAGTATGAACAATACGAAGTTAACAGGCTACTCATAGTAGTGCTATAGAATGCAAATTGGCGTCTCACTTTTCGGAGATAGCCGATTCTTTGGAGGGTATATATAGATAACTGTTCGGGCAACACCACTATTTGCGTCTTCATATTTATTCCAGGATTCAGGTGGAAATATAGCTGGTGCAAAGTTTTCAACTCTACATCTAATTGGTCGACCTCGAACAAAGCTATGTTAAAAATAAGATAACAGTTTATTCATCCTCTCACTTTGAGGCATAGATTCGGCTAAAATCTCAAATGTATCGAATAAATCATTCAACGGCACAATCATGAGGCGTAAATCATCGTCTGCCTCATAATCTGCTTTCATCCCTAGTTCACATATTTTCGTTGCATGGTATGATATCTCGAGCAATTCAGCGATACTCATCTACGGAAAGATTCACGTTCTTAAAATCAATTTAAACGTATTCTGCATTCTTCATAAGTTATAAAATTGGGGATTAAGTGACTGAGGGGTAAGTGATTGGACACCTTTGAGCTATATGTCGTAGTTAATGTACCGATAAAAAACAGTCGTGTTTCATGATTTATGACACGTTAAATTTAGGCTCTATCCTATATAATAAAATTGGAATCTCACATTGCATGAAAAATAGATGTAAGCTGAGTGTCTTGTGACGTATGTGATAAGGTTATGAGCTGTTTGAGAAACGTGTAATTAGTTTTACAACATCCTCGTGATTTTAACAATAGCGTCGCTAGTTTTTGGGTGCATCGAATGCAAGCGATAATGAAACGTCATACAGGATTTCAGAATCGCAAGGAAATTTATGTATATTATTTCATCACGCTTCAATGAAGGGAGAAAATTCACATTCGTATCAAATTACTGTTAACCTAGTAAGGGAATGAATTCATCTGTTGAACAATTCTAGGAAAATCCTAAAAATAAATTGTCAAAAAATATTGACTTCAATATCATCGTAAATTTCAGATTCATTTGGGAAATGGGAAAAGTTTTTGGTCGTGAATTTTATTACGGATACGGTTGAGAGTATAACGCTGTCAACATAATCTCTGAAAAATTTTGGGATAGCAACTTCAAAAATAAATTTATTAGGACTAAAATATTCATTTTCATGCTTTTCCGTCACACACACCCACGACCGGTTTCGTACTGTTTGCACTCATCAGGTAGGGACAGTAAGATCAGGATCCGCATGCGCTTAGGACTAACCTTCGTAATATGAATTTTGCTTAACATAATGAAACTTCGATTTTTCGTTGAATCCAGAATCTAAAAATAAGTAATATAAGATGATGACGATAATGAAAAAGAAAATTGCTTTCTAAAGGCAGAAATGAAGTATCCGACCGGTTTTGTGTTGTTGCCACTCATCCGGTATGCATATCCTAAATGCGATATTCGAACGTCACTCTGATAATATGATAAACCCAAGTTTTTGTAAACTTGAAGATAAATCCTCCTTTTTAACCTACAATTTTGACTAAGCTGAGTCCCTCAAGCGGTGCAACGATTAGAACATTTGATGAAAGTATACTTGTGCTAATAATCATAACATCGTGACATGCTGTGCATTTTAGCATTGAATGTGAAAGTTCTCACGCAAAATTGTCTTACATGCGATAAGTTTATATTGATGCTTATACAGTTAAAACCCATCAGTGTATGTAGATGTCTGCACGTACTTCCAGACAAGTATTAGAACAGATGAAGCAATAACATAGTGAAAAATTTATTTTCCATCAATAATGAATAATATAATACCTTGATGCAAAAGGCGTGTCGTATGAGTACAACTCGATGCACTGCACGTTCTACTGAATGAAAGAGCATTTTTATAATTAAAGTAATTAGATTTGGCGGGAACTGGTTTATTGAAATGTTAGCACACTGGTAACAAAAGAGTCTTTGGCAATATCAGCTACTTCAAGAGCAGAATTTCGAATCGTGTGCAAAACATTTTTGTGAACGATGCAATTATCATCTACCAAACCGTCGTAATCCATCATCTTGGCATATGTACAGTGTATGTTTATAATTAACGTAATCAAACCAATACCTCAAAATTAAAAAGAATTCATATCCTTCATCTGCTTAGCTTATTCCATGGAACACATTTACCGCCATACAAATTCTACACATGCCATACTCAACTGTGTATTCAATGGTATACAGTTCACAATGGAAAAAGTAACAAGCGGTCAATTACCATTCTTAGACGTGCAAGTCACCAGACTGAGTAACGGCGAACTACAGACCAATGTCTATAGAAAGCCGAGCAACAATGACCAAGTATTGAACTTCAAAAATTAACCACCCAACAGCACACAAGAAAAGCTGCGTTCGGACGTTGTTTCAACGCGCTAGAAGACACAGCAGCACTCTCAGATTGCAAAAAGAGGAACAACAATATCTATACAGGCTATTCCAGAAGAACACTTACCCGGAGAACTTCATCCGTAGATGCCTAATGACACGCCCTAGGCGAGACCAGACTGATTTTGTGCAACGGGCGGCGTTACCATACGTCAAAGACATCTCGGAAATGACGTCAAGACTCCTTCGACCTCACGGTATTTTTATCGCCCACAAACCAACAGCAACATTACGTAACGTGCTCATAAAAGTGAAAGATGCAATACCCAAAGATGAAAACGCGAACGCAGTGTACAAAATACAGTGCTCGCAGTGTGACAAACACTACATCGGGCAAACAGGTCGAAAACTAAAATCTCGAATCCACGAGCATCGACTAGCCGTACGACGTCACGACACCAAGTCTCTCATATCAACGCACGTCAACAACGCAAATCATGATATGGAGTGGCATAACTGCCATATCTTGGGCCGAGCTAATAAGAAAGCAGCACGAGAGTTCATCGAAGCCTGGAACTCCGGTGAACGATCGATCAACGAACACGTGAGCTTGGACGACATCTACGCACGGATGCCACTGAGACGATCAACCGAAAAGGCAGCCAATCAATCAATCAATCAATCACGTGACCAGTGGTCGGCCGGCCAAATACCATCGTCAGTGCCACTTCGAGCAGTCAATTTGCCAACAATCGCTGAAGATGTTGCCTAGTCTGGCAACGAAATCAACAAGCACGGAAAACAAATTCAAGTAAGCTACAACAACGACCCGAGCTACAAATGTTCCAAACAATACTAACAGTACGGTTTTACCAAATGTATTCAAAAATGTCGAGCGATTGCCGACCATTGAATATCTAGATACTCCCCCTACTCACGATGAGCTCAATAGAGCAATCGACTGCCTAGCGAATAGGAAGGCCCTCGGTGACGATGGAATTCCACCTGAGCTCATCAAATGCTGTAGAGCAGCATTATTCCAACCGCTTCACCATTTGCTCCTTCAGAGCTGGCGGGAGGAGTGTGTCCCACAAGAGATGCGAGACGCAAAGTTCATCACGCTATTCAAGAATAAAGGAGATAGAGGCAACTGCAACAATTACAGAGGAATCTCCATTCTGAATGTTGTAGGCAAATTGTTTGCCAAAGTCTTACAGATCCGGCTGCAAGTTTTAGCTGATAGAATTTACTCCGAATCTTAATGTGGCTTCAGCAAGGGAAGATCAACCGTTGACATGATCTTCTCCCTAAAGCGTATGCCATTATACGCTGTTTTTATTGATTTAACGAAGGCGTCATCATTATCATCAAAGACAGCAATAAACCGGTAGCACGTACCGAATGCTTAACTGCCATAAAACCATGAAAAATTAAAATCCTAAAAGATGGGGAAGAGTGGGACTTAAATTGCTACGGCTTCTATAGAAGAGAAAGCACAAACAAACTGGGGAGAGGTGCCTACACCTCGAATGGAACATACATCCAAACAAGTTTCGTGAACAAGTAGAGTGACATCAGCACGGCAGCTTCCTTGCGGCTTTAACTGTCAGCAGGGAGGGTCTTTTCAAAATGCTTGATTTGATAGGCTGCCCCCAAGAATGCTCAAACTCGTTATTTCGTTCCACTCAGGCATTAAGGGCTCAGTCCATTTTAACGGTTTCAGCTCGGAAGCCATTGAAATTTGCCGAGGCGTCAAACAAGGGTGTGTTCTTGCTCCCACGCTGTTCGGCATTTTCTTTGCTCTGCTTCTGAAGCACGCTTTCGGGGCGTGGACAGAAGGTTTTTACCTACGCACGCGAAGTGATGGCAAGCTTTTCAACCTAAACCGGTTGAGAGCACAAACCAAGGCACGAAATGTGCTAATCCGTGACCTGCTGTTTGCCGACGATGCAGCCTTTATTGCTCACTTCCAAGAGCACCTTCAGTCTCTAATGGACTGTTTTTCGTCGGCATGCAAAGATTTCGGGCTAACAATCAGCATGGGCAAGACAAAAGTCCTTGGTCAATGGGTTGTATCGCCTCCCATCATAAATGTTGGAAACTGTCAGCTTGAATCAGTAGATCAGTTCACATACCTTGGTTCAACCATTGCGGATAACATCTCGCTAGACACGGAGATTGATAAGCGGATTGGCAGAGCAGCTGTCCTTCTGTCCCGTTTGAACTCTCGTGTTTGGGGTAACCGCAAGCTGACTGTAAAGACAAAGATGATGGTATACAGCGCTTGCGTACTAAATGCTTTACTGTACGGTAGTAAAACCTGAACCACCCACGCAAGACACGAACGGAAGCTGAATGCTTTCCATCTACGAAGCATCCGTCGTATCTTGAACATATCGTGGATGGACAGATTGACTAATGCTGAAGTGCTTTCAAATGCTGGTCTACAGAGCATGTTTACTCTATTGCGACAACGCCGCCTGCACTGGCTTGGTCATTTCTGCACAATAGAAAATGGTCTTATTCCGAAAGTTCTACTCTATGGTGAGTTGAAACTAGGAAGTCGAATATTGGACAGACCGCACTTGCGGTACAAAGACATTTGCAAAAGAGATATGAAAGCACTTGGCATTGACCCGGCAAGTTGGGAAGAACTTGCTCTTGACCGCTCACATGGGAGGCACTGTGTAAAGCGTCGTCTGCAAGCTGGGTAGGAGCAGATACAACTCTTGGCTGATGAACGCAGATCACGCCACCAGCGTGAAACTGACGCAATAAAACCGAGTTCTGACTTTCGTTGCCAACGCTGCATGAGAGAATGTTCCTCCTGAATCGGACTGTTTATTCATTCCAAAAGCTGGAAAACTTAAACATTCACGCGATTGTGCTGTACATCTATGGTCGACATCGACCGAAGGAGGCCAATAACAACAACTGTATGCCTCCGTGAATGAATTACAATGATTTGTACTTAACAAAAAACAGAATCAGCTCGGAATAAGCACTTGTATTTCATGAAAATTTTGAAAACATCGAAGTCGTTTTTACAGTCCTATATCTTGTATCATCTTAATTGGTTAAATTAAACATGGTCGTTTCATTTCTATTACCGATAGCGCCATATTGATATATTGATTTCTTTTTATCATTATAAATCACATTTCATTGATTTTCTATTCGTTAACTCAGTTAAGATTATTTATCTGTTAAATAACATTTGTACGTGATCAACACACGCGGTCTTCGTTTTTCTCTGGGTGCCTCGGATTCAATGTTTTATGTGGATATAAAAGGAACCCTCGCAGCCTAAACATTCGTTCATCTCTATCCACTAAAATATATAACAAACTCTTCAACTTAGCAGCAAAGTACTAATTATTTTGCAACTCCGCTTATGTTTCATATTCAACTTGTTTTTTCATCGTCTGACACTACATACATTGTTTTTTATAAAACCAGACAGTGATTGTTTAAACACCCTATTTAAATTTATTTCACATACAACGCATTTGTGTTCTGTATTTTATAACGCGGAATTCGTATTACGCCCAGCCAATCTATAAATGCAGGCTCTTAGAGATAAATTATATGTACCAATATATGCTGGAAAGAAAAATTCTGTTCCATCAGTCAAGATATCGATTATTGGGGCAGGCCCAGTAGGGATGGCAACCGCCTTCAGCCTACTAATGAAGGTTCAGTGCATTTTTTTGATAACGGGGGCATCAGGGCATACCAACGGAACTAGTAATCATCGATTTGAACGTAGAAAAGGTCGATGCTGAAGTTAGTGATTTGCAGAACGCTCGACAATTCTTACCCAAAGTGTCCATCTATGGTGGATCAAGTTTGTAAAAAACATTTCGTAATTACAATAGATTACAAATTATCCGCTAATTCCAATATCGCCATTATATGTGCTGGAGTAGATCGGAGAGATAACGAAAATCAATTGTCACATGTGCAACGGAACGTTGATGCACTTAAAAGTAAACTATACTGTATAAATTTTAAGTTAATCAGCTGTGATCCCTCATTTAGTGGAAAATAGCCCAAAATGTACAATCATTGTACTCATAAAACCCGGTTAGTAACACGCAATATCTAATTAAAAGTGGATGTTTTGGCGTACGTGGCGTGGCGCATTAGTGGATTTCCCAAAAACCGAGTTCTTGGACTCGGAACATTAGTCGATTCTTCAAAGTTTTGCAACGCAATAGGAAAAAAACTAGGAATATCTGCAGATACAGTGAATGGTTATATATTGGGAGAGCAAGGAGAGAAAGCCGGTAATTTCTATTGTGTTACATTTTTAGTTCCTATCTGGAGCTCAGTAACTTGCGCAGGGACGAAGTTGAGGTCAGTTTACCCAGAGATAGGAACGTCTGAAGATAAAGAAGGATACGAAAAAATCCCAAAAGAACTTATCGAAAAGTATGTTTAACGAATTCGTAATTTTTAGCGAGAATTTCATTACAAAGTGTAAAGGGGCAAATGCGTGGTCCACCGGTTTAGCAACAAGTGTCATATGTGAGGCTTTGTTAACGGATTCAAACTGCGTTTTTCCGATTTCAACACATGCAAAAGTAAGACAATAAGGTTGCCTAACCATTCATTTAGCATGAAGGAAAGCTAACGGTAAGTCGGCGCTCGTTCCTGAAAATTATAAAATTGTATATATTGTATAACAAGTAAGTGATGTTCACTTTATCGAAAATAGAGTCGCATCCAATTCTGAACAGCACTTAATATCAATGCAAAATAATTTCGTCAAATATGGAACCACATAAATTATAATCACGCTCAAAATTTAGATGTTTGGTTGGATACTGAAAATTTTGGATAATTTCCTAATTATAGTGTATAAAGGTAGATAAGAACATTTTATTCAATTAGAGATAAAGAAAATCAAGCAGTGCCGATTTAAATACTTAATAACTATATCATACAAGTCCGAAAATTAAGACGTGAATCTTGCTCCATTGCGTAATTTTCTGATGATCATATAAATTTTAATACACTTTCGATTCCTACTGCATGTAACATTTCTACACTTCCAACGAGTTGAGATTAGACATAAAAGTAAGCTCAAACTCAAGAAATTATAATAATCAGAGTAGCAAATGCGACAAGCTTAGTCCGTCTTACATAGAGGTTAAAATTTATCGCCTATGGAATAAAACCTGATAAATCATTCTGATGAAAACAACCGTGATCAATCTTTTGGTAAAAAAAACACTGAGGCGATAAACAAATTGCATGGAGATTAGAAAACGGGTGTTTAACGTCAACGAGATTTCAGGAGAAACATTCATAGTGAGTCAGCACGATTGGATTCAGGATTCAAAACGCATTACGATAGAATCGAACGTGTTTTACAGCAAATTAGATCTTCAATCAAATTTCTTTTATCTTTATGAAGATTAACAAGAATTATTTTCCTCAAAGTCATATGACATTTTAAACTCCCATCTATTTAGCAAAGTTCTGTAGGGCGGCCAATTAATGATTGCATTATTAATCGATATGAGCTTCCTGGCCTACTTCGTTCGATTTCGACCATTTATACACATCACAATTTCATGCTCTAGATAATTTCAACTGGCTCAACAAACAGATTCAAGTAAAGCAATCTCTCCGCCCACAGTTATGGGCAATAGACGGGCGAACAGTGTAATTTACGTGTATGTGTAATCGACGTTCCGGAGCTGAGAGCAGTTTGCGCTCTTCCCCGGCTTAGTATATCGCTTTACACTGTGTCTTCAAAGTAAGCGGTCAAGAGCAACATTTTAAATCGTAGAGCAAATGACAAGCGCTTCCATATCCCTTTATGAAAACCTGTTCAAAGGCCGACCTCTTGATTGCAACTCTCCGTAATCGATATAGTAGGATGAAAATGCCTTGTAATCTGACTTTAGAAAGCACTTCTGCATTTCATAAATTGTCCATCCACGATACGAGCAATATGCAACGGGTGCTGTTAAAGTAGAAAGCATTCAGCTTTCGTTCGTGTCTCGCGTGGATGGTCCAGGTTTCACTGTCATGCAGTAAAGCATTTAGTACGAAGGCGCTGCGTACCATCATTTTTAACGGTCAGATTGCGGTTGCACCAGACAGAAAAATTCAAATGGGCCGTCGGTCACGGATTACCACATCATATGCTCTGTATTGTGCTCTTAAAATATTCAGGTTGAAAATCTCGACACTACATGGCGTGCGTAGATAAATACTTAATGTCGTTCTAAAAACTTGCTTCAACAGCAGAATGAAGAAAACGCTGAATAACTTGGGAGCTAGAACACCTCTTTGTTTGACACCTTGGTGAGTTTCGAGAGCTTCTGAAGTGCAATAGTTACAGTAGGCTTAGCCTTCAATGCCAGAGTAGAAGACATAGCAAGTTCAAGCAGTCGTGAATGGCAGCATATAAGATCAAGGATTTTGAAAAGCACCTCTCTGATAATGATCTCGGGAAGAAGATCAATTCTATATTTGATTTTCTGCTGCGAAAGCTACATTGAGATTCAGAGTAAACTTTATCAGTTAATTCCAGTAAAATATTTGCAAAGGTTTTGCCTATACCAGCTTTCGAATGCATTTCAGCATTCGTTAGTTTGTCCATCCACGATATGTTCAAGATACGACGGATGCTTCGTAGATGGAACGCATTCAGCTTCCGTTTGTGTCTTGCGTGGGTGGTCCAGGATTCACTGACGTAGAGTAAAGCCTTAGTACGCACGCGCTGTACACCATCATCTTCGTCTTTACAGTCAGCTTGCGGTTACCCCAAACACGAGAGTTCAATGGGGATAAAATGACAGCTGCTCTGCCAATTCGCTTATCATTCTCCGAACCGCTGTGGGAGAGATTTTCACTCCTTAATCAGACTGTTTAGTCACCCTAAAAGCTGTGGAACATGGTCAACATTGACCGAAGGAGGCCAACAACAATTACGTTTAGTATATATTGTACCACTAAACAGTCACCTCTATCTCCGTTATTCTTAAATAACTTGATGATCTTATGGGACACAGTCCTCCTGCCATACCGAGAAAACAATCGATGTAATGGCTGTATTAAAGCTGTTCTACAGTATTTAGCGAGCTCAGGTAGAGTTCCATCGACGTTAAGGACCTTTATTCGCGCTAGGCAGTCGAACGCTACATTGAGCTCACCAAGAGTAATGGAGAATCTAGATGTGTCATGGTTGGTAAACGCTCAGTTGTTCTAAGCGTATGCGGTAAAACTACACAGTCTCCAGAGTAGAAATGCTAGATCCATCTTTTCATCTGCCGACTTTTGTCGATAATCGGGTTACCATGCAGTGACTTAATGAGAGCTGTTTTATTTGGATCAATAGCTCTCTTCGTCCAATCATACATAGCAATAAAATTGCAAATATGTGCAGCTTTTGGAACACTGAGGATAATTTCAGTCCAATAGTCACTTGCGAATCGCCTAGCAGTCTGGTGGACCGTATTTCTAGCTTATAAAAAGGCGTAAGTTTTCATCCGTTGGTATTCATTTGAACTTCAGAAAAGCTTATCGTTTCTCTTCCATGATAGCATTCATCACAGTAATTTTGACTTTGATTCTGTTGCGCTTTCGTTAGATCATAAATGGAAAGAGCGAATCGGTGTACAAGGTTTTTAAGCGATTCCCAGTATATAGGTGCTGAATATGGTGTTGTTCTACTGAGCTCGTTTCTGAAGGCTTGTTCGAATCGCACAAGATAAGGTTGGCACATACAACTGGCATTGGTCTTTCACTTAACTACTGAGATTTTGCGGGAAAATCTAGTGGGTTACAGCTTCAGGTTTATACAATACGATGAATTGTCCATGTCACAATCTGCCCTGTGGCATGATTTTGTGAGTAGTAAGTTTCACATATTTGCTGATGTCGCTCTACTCGTTCACGAAACTTGTTTGAATGCATGTTCCATTCGAAGTGTAGGCACCTCTTCCCAGTTTGTTTGTGCTAACTCTTCTATAGAAGCCGTAGCAATTTAAGTCCCACCCTTCCCCATCTTTTAGGATTTTACTTTTTCATGGTTGTATGGCAGTTAAGCGTTCGCTGCCGATGTAATGCTGTCTATGATGATGATGATGATTTACATATTTGCGCGCCTAACGAAAGTAAGATCAAGCTGGTGCCAATGCTTCGAACGAGGATATTTTCAGGGGACTTTATGGTGTTTTGCTTGAAAGGTGTTAGTGACACGAAGACTTCACTGTGTGTATTGTTGATCATTTTCATTTGTTCTACTTACCCCAAACTTTTCTAGACAGTTTGGACAAGTCTCATGTTTTGCAGCAACTCTGACATAAGACGATCATGAAAGGCCTTTTTCAGCGGGGGTCACAGAGATCGTCGGTGCATAAACGTTGATCAACATATTGGTGCAAGTTTTGCACTTCAAATTTACAATCCAAAGCTGTTAGTTTCCGCTGTTACTTGGTTCTGCTAATTTAGTAGGCTACTTCACATGGCAAGTCTAACTTCATGCAGTTAAAAATCATCGGAGTCCATGCAGGTGGGCCGCCATCCGTAAAACATGACCCAACCAGCGTAACCTATGCAAGTTGATCTGCTTCTCAGTATCAACATTACTACCGATGAGCTTATTTTGGAGAACATCGTTGTGTATGCAACTGTTAAAGCTAATTCTAAAAATGCTACGGACATCGGTTGGCAAATACTTGGAGACGCAGAATGTGCTCTAACGATGCAGAATTATTGATACAACTACCGATATAATGTAACGATCTACAGTTTCAAGCGTCTGATTGTCAAGTAATAAAGTGTGTTTGATAAGTCAATGTCTTGCGGAACACTGCACTTGGAAGGTGTAAAACGTATTCAAATGTGGGCACAATACTAGCTAGCTTATTGATTATCGCGTGTGCATCTGTGTACGAGTCGAAGAGCATAACTATATCATCAGCATAGTCCAAATCGAGAAGCTTGCAACCTGGCATTATGTGAACTTCGAAACCTGGGGCTCCTTCGCTGCACAATTCCATGATGGCATCAAGTACAAAATTGAACATAAAAGGAGAAATCGAACAACCTTGTCGGACGCCAATTGTGCTGGGAAATTTCGGATAAATGTCGTTGTAAACCTTAACGCATCCAGATGTATGAGCATCAAGTGCACGCAGTATGTTGACATAATTTTTCGGAACGCCTTTTCACAACAGGGTTAAACAGAACATTTCGATCGACTGAATCAAAATGTTCCTTTGAAGTAAAAAAGCTGGATATTGTCGGCTACCCATAAGTCTACCGCAGTTTTAACATGTTGAAAAGTAAAAATGTGCAGGAGTGAGTGAGGGTCTCGCTGAATCAGACGGTAGTCTCATCACTAAGAAGAATCACCGCCTCATGCTTGACAGAACATTTTCAAGAACAATTTAGCTGGCCGCCTGCAACAGAATCATTACCTCATTTGAAGCAATATGATCATTGGCCTGGTAGCATAGATCCTCCTAGCGATTTAGAAACTAAAGCATGAATCGAATCCATGAAACGATGCAAGGCTGTTGTCCGCGATGCCACACCACCTTTTTTGTTTATGGAAGGTGGTCATCTTGCAGAGAATTAGTACATTCTTCGAATTGTATATTAAAATGTTATTATATCTGATAACCAAGATATTACAGTCTGTAATCAGTATGCTAATGAACAACAATATCAACCTATCCAGCTTTTCACAGCCCAACTGTTGTTACACGTGATCTCACAATCTAATTGTTTCATTATCATTACGCTCATTAAAGCAGAATAGTAATTAAGTATTCAGTATATACAAATGCACCAAATTAACAGTACACTAAATTTAAGCACGGATGTGCCATCATACAGCACTTCCGTGCTGTGCGGCTAACATCGTGCTAAATTGATTGGCTGCATGCTGAATGCGCTGTAGTCTCACTTCCATTTCGATTTATATTTTGTTTGTCATCTGTCTAGACCTGGGCAACCTGACAGTATCTCAGTCCACGTGCAGTTTCTGACTGTGAGGCACGTTGCCTGGATCAGGCTTGTGCTTTCATACATTCATACATACATACATACACTAAATTTACCGAAGCCAATAATGAAACACAGCAGTTTCCATATCACACTCTAGAATTACTGTCTAAGCGTTAACAAACTGACAGCATTTCAGCCATCAGACTTAACAAACGTCGGATGACCCCGTACTCGCGATTCCATCCATACACATGAACGGCATGAGCTAGCATGCGTGGGAGTCGATAATCATTCCAACGCAATGTACAGGCAAGACAAAAACGACATGCACCTCAAGTACAGATTTGTACTTCTATATTTCCGTGGATAGTACAAAACATTAAATTTTTACAACATATGCGCAGGGTGTTCGAGATCAATAATTTTATGGTAATCCACGTGAGACGATTAACCATTTAGAACCGATAACTAAAAATACATACGCATTCATCTAATATTGTATTTAGCTAAGCATTAAAAGAATTATTGTTTAATATTTTACTTCGAAAATTTCTGACGCTTGTCATCGACATCACGGACAGCATTAGACAAGTAGCGAGTACAGAGTGTTTAAGTGTCATTCCATACAAGACTAATCAAACAACCCGAAAAGATGTCTAGAACAAGATTGCCACTAAACATGATTCTAAACGATATCTTTGAGAATGACTGGTTACTGCGAGGTCTGTTCTCGCACCACAGAAAGGGAAACAAACTCTTGTCATAGATAGATACGCCTTACTGGGAAGAGGTCAGCTTGTTTCAAATAATCTTTATTCATTTTAACTGGTTTGCAGAAGCAATTGAGAACTTGCCCTGATAGTATTGTCACTGATGTTAAGCCTCTCTAGGTCTAAGCATGGGTATAACGTATCGTCTCGACTTTCTTACTCCTTCGGAAGGGAAGAGTAGATACTGTTTTTGGCTGCTAATCGTAGATCAAGTAATTAGCGTACAACTGAAACCTTCGTCCGAGTTTTTCCTACCACCGTGGCAGAGATTGTTCTTCCCGAATCGGTTTGTTTAGTGATTCGAAAATCTGTGAAACATGAAAGTATCATGCACTTGCGATGAACATCCACGGTAGACATCAACCGAAGGAAGTCAAAAACAACAAACCAACTAAGTGCATGCTGTTATCGGGTTACAGTTTCGCATTTATTTCATTTGGCTGAAAAAATCCGCATAAGATTTACTTGTTTTTCAGGGTCTACAAGGAGTGGATAAGGACATATTTTTCAGCTTGCCGTGCATTGTGAACACGAATGGAGTTCGGGGAATTATGCTACAACAGCTGGACGATGACGAAAAAGAAAAGCTGTTTGTGAGCGCTAAGAAGATGGAGGAATTGCTACAAAGTATCGAATGGTGAAAACGCAATATTCATCGAATAATTTATTTGAGAAACTGTGTACAGCATAGTATCCGCTGGGTGACCACTTATGTCTCGCACCTCCTGGAAATAAAAAAACGGAGGAATATGAAAAATTGTATTTTGATTAAAAAAAATCAACATGGTCTTAAATCAAGTGAATATCCATAACAAGCAAAAAAGTAGTAACCCATACAAAAAACTGTTCACTAAACTGCTTCAGGAAATACACGCAAGCCATGGTTTTAATTTTACACAGCTGTAATTCAATTGTTTCGTGTAAGGTTGCTTATGCTTCTGTCCAGAAGATGTAATCTGACGGTTTAGCAGTAGTCGAAAACATTATGCTGTACTGACGAGGAGACATTGCTTACTCGGTAAGTGGCCAGGTGGCAGACACATCAAATATAGAAACTGTACTCACTCATATTTCAGACGATCACAATCAATGTAAAGTGTAGACCTGGGTGACCTGACAGTATCTTAGCCCATATGCAGCCTATGACTGTGCCACCGGTAGTGAGCTGCATGCTGAAAGAGGCTGGAGTCTCACTACCATTTCCTGTTTTTTCTTCCTCATATCTGTCTGGGCCTGGGCAACCTGACAGTATTCTAGCCCGCGTGCAGTCTCTGACTGTGCGGCACTTTGCTTGGATCAGGCTTGTGCTTTCATACCATCATACCATACCATACATGACTGTGCGGATCAGGCTCATGTTTTCATACATGCATAGATTTCACGTACGTACACACACACACACACACACACACATATATATCAGATATGAGAGATATATAGAATATTATATAGATATATATATAATATATTACACAATCATTAAAAAGGAAAAAAGTGCACGTAACGCTGTTCCTAATT
>JACCGJ010017562.1:0-14299 GCA_013407085.1 Atriophallophorus winterbourni
CGTCTCAAACGCATACCAAACGAGAGCAGAACGTGTGCCCAGGCATACGAAAGTGATCTGTCTAATTTAACCTATCATATACCTTTAAATTTTCTGTACCGAATTTGCCCCATTCGACCGTTAAGGGTTAACATTTGATCCACTTTGATTAACTGCAAATCGCTCGATAGCGACTGACATTACACATCTCCTCATGTATCCGAAGATATTTTTGCATTTTACAAGCTTAGACATGTGGTGCTCATACTTCCATCCGTAAAACACCAGAAAGGGTTTAGGTTGTTTGCCGTCATCAAGTTTAGACAGTAAGATCAGTTTCAGTGAGCCATGAAACATTGGTTTATTGGCAAATCAAAATGTATTTGGACGCCACTGTTTATAGGATCCTTACAAAGAATCACAAAGTGATTCTTATCGATGTACTCAAAGCGCTTATAAATTATCAATATACTGTGGTGCTCTCTATCTCATCTCTTACACATCACAGACTGTTTCTGTCTTTTTTGTCGTTATCAAGGCGCTTTTTTGAACCCTATTTAACAACAGCATTCAAATATACTTCTGCTTGACAATATATCACTGTTTCAAGTCTCACTGAACCAGATCTTCCATAAACACTTTGAGTGTTTGGCTAGGAATAACTTTTTGATTCTGTATTTGATCATCTTGGTTACTTTTAAGAAACCTATTTAACAGCGAGCTTAAACATAATTTTTAACCACATATAATTGTGAAATGTTTGTCACATATGTTCTTGACTATAACTACGTCATGTTAAATGATTGAAATCACTATTTTTGCTCATACCAGAAAATATTTCAATAATTGAACTTTAATGAATACACAACGAAAATCCAGTGGAGCTATACCGCATGAAAATAAAATACAACGGGTTAGGCCACATACACTGTCAACCATTCGTCGAGTTCACCGGGCAATCACTGGACAGAACACAAAATATAAATTAATAAGAGGATGTCCAACACGTTATGTTTGTGATTTTTGCAAGAGAAGTAAAATGCATCGAAAAAATTGAATCCATTGCGCCTAGAGACCTATCAAATTTAAATTATTACGGGGAATAATTTATTTATTAAGATCGCGGTGTTCTGATCAAGCTAAATCACTTACAAATAAATAAATATTCACGAACTGTTCTTCAATTTTAATTAAATAAATATATAAATAAATATATTGTTTGCTAATTGGCTAATTCGAAAGTAAGTTTGATAAATTACTGAGCTTTGTTGTAACGCTAAATGTGGAAAATGAGTGTTGATACCAAGCGTTGTAATTCAAACACCAGTTATTAAAACCCCAAGTGTACGATCAAAATTTCTGAAAATTTACATGCTTCGAATCAGTTTAACAAAAGAAAATTGTTACACAATTGTTTTGAAAGGAAATAGCAGCAATTAGATTGCACAGTTAGTTATTTGACGATTGTGACTAAATGTTGACAGAGCATCTTCTCTCTGTATGTTTGATGTAGCCGAAGAGAAAACATCAGAAGAACATCAGCAGCATGATAAGTAAAACGTAGCGCGTGTAAATTTAAGCAAAATTCAACATCCGCCTGTCATGTTTGGGAACGGCTGGAACTTTTTGAATAACATCATAGGAGATGGACAAGCTGCTTTGTGCTTCGGCATGTAGCATGTAATCTTGATGTGAAATGAATGAGATCCAGTTTAACGGAGGATCGTCTGAAAATTGACGCATGGTTGGCGTAGCTTTTAAATAGCAGTTTTGCAATGGCCTTTTTAATTATTTATGGTTGGTTTTGATGAAACTACTATTTCATATTAATTTCACTCCATAAACGCATTAAACCCTACAGTCAAGATTGTTGTGTATTTCTAAATCTTCAACTTTTGCTGCACCTATCAGAACAAGTTCAAATGAATACTAGAACAACACAATTAAGAATCACGGTAAAGCTGAGATTTCGTCTGCTTCATGACAATACTTGATGTCTTGCCAGTCCGCTAGTAGACCAAAAGGAAGCTGTTTCAAATTTTTCAACAACATTGTTTTACTGTACATAACAATTGACCTTGATAACACACTTCCCGTTGATTCGTGTTCCGTGATTGCTTCCCTGTACCTTCGTGCACCTTTTGGCTACCGCGATAAACCTTTCATCTCCTGTGCCTTTTCTCCAACATTCTTTGGGACATTACTGTAGTGCTCAGTCTACTACACTTTACAATTCTTTTCCGCATTGTTCTTTGAAAAGTTTTGTACAGAAAAAACTGATTTTCTCCTCCTAGAATACGTAGGCAGAGCAATGATCATTCAGTTGTTTTCAAAGCCGGTTTTTAATCCTTTTATTGCATTTGCTGGTTGCTATCCATGACATTCGTTCCAGATGTAAAGGTGCAAACCGCGAATTATGTGGGCAACTCGTGAAATTCTTGGCCACAATATTTAGATACGACATTACAGACACTGGAGCACACCGCCCGGGTTACACCTACTAGCAGCGGAAGGTGCGACGCTCAACTCGCCAGTTTGAAGACCAACTGTATGATCACATGACAAGTCACGTGTCTGGTCAATTTACGAGGAGGAAATCGATGCGCACAATGTCCAATCAAATTTGAGAAATTCGCTTGCACTGTCACATGGTTGGCTGATGTCCACGCGCACATACAAATAAGAATCCAGTCCGGCGCACTGAACATAATCGGCCTCGCAGCGTTTTCATTTAGATGGCGAATACCATAGAAGTTTCAGTTAGCTTTGAAATAGAGAAATTTTCGATATTCATAAATTTTGACGGCTACAATTATTAACGCCGGTACATTAAACGTTTTGATCGCTAGTTCGCATAATGAACCTCTGCATGCAACGTGAGACGCAACATCCGAGTTAATGGTATTTTGAAAATCTCGAATTTCGCGCGCAAATACATTCACTACAAGCACCACAAGCTGTCAAGAGATTGTGATTTATGTGACGTTGCATAATACACGTCGACAGGATGCGAATAAGGCTGCCTCGGAATAACAGTACATATTTAAAAAGTTAGAAAAATAGCTCTCAGTGAAATCAGTAGTCGAAAAAGTCTCCTATTTGACGAAAATTTTGCTCACGTCAAAGCTTACATTGTTTCACCATCAAATTGAGCTAATTCTCCGTGAATTTCAAGTCAAGTCAATCGTAAAGTTCAATTGAATGTTACTTCATTGTTCTGTACAACATTTATCAGCGTGTCGCGTGGGTGTTGGCGTTAATTTTATTGATAGTTAATCGATCAATGGCGACACATTTTAAAATGGAATTGTCAATCACTAGCAACAGCAAAGGCGCACACGTTTACAATGTCATTGTGATTGAGATGACAACCACGCAAATGGCGAAACTGTGGATTGACGTTTGAGCAGACAAACATGTGCGGAACTTAGACTCTAGCGTTGTTGAAGCCCATCCTTACTCTTGAAGAAAATGTTTTTTAACTGAAAATTTCGTTAGTTGTTAGAAAGAAATTAGTAGTGAGCTATTGTTGCTGTTGTATTTCTTGTTGCTGATATTGTGTTGGACTTCTTCAGTTTGCCTCGATCGCGGATTTATATCACATACTGATACGGTTCTCTGCCGTGTATCAGTGCATGGACCTAAACATACTTGAAGTTGTGTCACGTAATCTACAATCTTACCACCGTTTTAACAGACACGAAATGAGATCATGCTCATTTGCATGCCTTTCCATCACACACCCCACGACCGGTTTAGTACTGTTTACACTCATCAGCTAGAGACAGTAGGATCTAGATCCGCATGCGTTCTGTTTACCTGATGAGAGTAAATCTCCTAAATATGTTCAATGACTGATTTACTTGACTGTTCAAAGCGTTGTAGAATCAACTAGTCTTCGGTGTTGAGAGGTAATCCTTGTGCACTAAGTAAACTTTTTTGTGGCAGAGTGAAAAATTAGTTTTTTGCAGCTTCATATAGGTGAATAGAATTTTATCATTTCTAATAACTGATCAGTTTTATCATTTCTCTTTAATGTTATAAAATGCTACAGAATAAACGACATTTTGAAGGCGATTCCTACTGAACCGCAATCATGCTACTCATATTTTATTATATATCTTTTCACTGCCTTCTATTGTCTAAGCGGACAAAGGTTTTCATTGCATATACCTGGTCAAATTTTGGTGGTTTCGATGAGCTTGTTGCTTTTTTAACATGAAATTTCTGTATTCCGAGAACCCAGAGACTGTATTTCCACTCACTGCATTTCGGCGGCTTTTGGATCGAACGTGCTCAAAATCAAGTTTTCCAACATATTTTTCTATTTCTGTTCAGTGATCAGTTTATTTTACGCATCAAAGGTTGTGTACTTTTCATATTTTTCAATTCAAATTTTGCATGAAACGATAAAGTCTATCTCTTGTTTATTGGTTGTTTTATAGAAATTTGTGTGGTTTAATTAATTATAGTCGCTGAACTTTCAATAAAACGAAAAAAGCTACTTTCGTCTTATTGTCACAGTTATTGACTCAACTAGACAAGTTTTTATTTGATCATTAGTTTCCTGACTACTTATATACTGTGTAAGAAATTTGCCATGTGTGATTTTCTTTATTTATATCTTAAATTTCACCATCTTATGGTTATAGTCAAGCTTAATTCATTTTTGACGATTATACCAGTTGGATTGCCATTTAATTCTTAACCCATTACGATAACGAATTTCATGAGAAGCATCTGATTGCCCAGCACATAGAAAAATATAAAAAAATCAACTCACGTTCATCGCACTTTAATTAAAATGATTTTCGTTCTTTTTATGAGGCAAAAATAGAAAAAGTTAAAATAAAAATGAAACATTCGTCAGATGTTTTCACTCGTATACCCTCTTGACAAGAAGAGTAATCGCGATACACCTGTGAATGGAAAAAAACGTTCAACCTACGAAAACCTATATGCAAGCAAACTAAAAGATAAACACACCTTGAACTATGAAGCCATTGGGGTAGATTGCTTGGGACTCGAAGCGCACTAGAGAAGGGTGCCAGTCAAGAGATCTCAAATGACATGTTGAACACGACATTCCAAAACACACACCGAAAACAGCATTTACAGGGCGACAGATATTTGGATTACGGATAAATAGTACCAGCACGATTCACTGGCTACTTGCGCCAAAATTGGAATGAATAGAAAGCGAATAGAAAGCCTTTGGATTATGCGCGATTCGGTATGGACACATGGCTTGAACGGAATCGGTTCGCACAAATTGGCACCCAGAAAAACCTTTGTTGGAACTTTCTTATTGATTTCAATCAGGCTGATCGGACAGTGGAGTTTGATTGAGCTTACCAACAAAATTAAAAAGAATTACAGAGGATGCAGGCTGTAGTCGATCTTCACCTAAGCAATCTTAAACAATAAAGCTTTAGTCGGAGACATGCAATTTTAACCCAACCCTTTGTATGACGACGCATCTGTGTCAAAAGAGAATTGTTACCGAATGTGTCCTAACTGATTCAATATAAGCATTCCTTTCATGGTTATGGTTTCCCGATCTTGATAGAATATATTCAAATATCCTGCAAACAATTTGCGACTCTTATGTTTTGTGAATCAGAGTCTAAAGTGATGAACGTTGAAAAAGTTGATTTCAAGTTAACTTGAGACATGATCCAGATCCGAAAAGTAAACGGGGTAGAGGTGACGCAGTTAACTTTGAACATAGGGTGCTCGAGTTGTGAGGGGGTTGCCGACTTAATTTGTTCTCGTTTTATTTGGCTTAGTACACCTGCAATATGGTTGGAACATTGCAGCAGAATCTTCATGAAACACATACTAGTTGCACATCCACATGCACAATGAACATGTGGATTCGGAAAAAACGCATCGACTCTAAAATCTTCGGTCTTTGTCAGTCTTTTCATCGCACAGTCCTAGTTCGTGCCATTTGCACTTATAATTTATTTTGGGTGCATTCACTAGTGAATTATCGTTTCTCTATTCCAATTCGTAACGGTTTATGCTTTATTAACACTTATTCATTCATGAGCACATTCAAAAGCTTTATTCAAGAAATGATGGCTTGTACCCCTTTTTACAACCATGTACAACAACCAACGTGATTTCGCTCTGAACAAACCCAATCCACCTTGGACCTCATACTTCCAAACGAAGAACTCATGATAAAATCTGTTTCCTATACAGCTCCACTCAGATTGAGTGATTGTGTTGTCATGATATTTGATTATATTTATCAATATGAACCAGTAGGAAATACTCAACGAACGTATACAACCGTGAAATATGACTTGATTCGAGCCCTTATCACTGCAAATCGATAGGATTTTCTTGGACTCAAATCAGTCAAGGAAATCTGGGAAAATGTTTACAGCCAACTCCGTATCATCATTAATTTGTCATCGGAAGTGAACATAGTAAGAAGCAAACAGCGTCCATATTCTTCACGGGTAGAATTTCCCCCCAACGTTGTTCAAACAAAATTAATGACGATGAAGAAAACAGGTTCACTCGGTATAGATATTATACACATAAACCTTTTGTATAATATGTCTTTCAAATTGGCGATACCGACGTCTGACGTGTTCACGATAATGTTCGAACAGAGCTTTGTGCCAGAAACTTGGAAAAATGCCCTTATTAGTCCCATTTACAAGGGTGGTGTGAGAAAAAATCTCTCAAACTATCGTCCGATAGCTTTATTACAAGTGCTATCAAATGTAATGGAGTCCATCATAGCTGATGCTTTGCGAAATCACTTTAAGATTAACAATTTAATCTCCGAAGCATAGCGCGGATTCAGGAAAAAAAGAGTGTCTGAAAAACTTTCTATTAGTCAAAGAAGCTTGGTCTGAGCTACTCGATGCTGGCAACTCGGTAGACGTTATTTGTTTCTATTTCTCTGATGCTTTTGATAGTATCAATAAGGAAATACTTTCGTCGAAGTTACTCACCTACGGAGTAAAGGGTAAACTTCATGCATGGATTAAAGAATGTTAATATTCCGTGAAATGTACGTGGTGTCCCACAAGGATCAATCCTCCGACCGCTTTTTATTATATAAATGAATTGCCTATTGTACTCCAGTCATTTGTGCTCATTTTCGCTGATGACGCGAAGATTTGGTGCAAGATAAACACCCCAACCGACACGAAGAATCTAGAAAGGGATCTCGATATGATTTACACCTGGTCCCTAGACAACAAAATGCCACTAAATGCTTCGAAATGCGTCCTAATGTCGCTCGACAGCAAGTTGAGAAAATAATATTATCTATGTTGTACGGTTATTAAACCCGCCTCCTCCGAAAAAGATTTAGCCGTGATTATCCAGTCTGACTTAGGAATGTCGACTCGCTGCCAGCCAAACTGAAAGCAACTTGGGTCTCCTTAGAAGAGTTCTAGGTTCGCTAAACGCCAACATTATTTGCAAATTGATTTCAACCTACATCCGTCCTCATATCGAATATGCTATACCGGCATGGGATTCTTGGTTGAAAAAAGTCACTCAGCTATTGGAAACTCCACAGCGCAGAGCGACAAAACAAGCCCTTAGACTTTCTAATTATCCATCATAAATGAGGCTTAAAATATTAAATTTGCATTCCGCTCAATACAGAGAGGAGCACCGATATCCATTTGGACAGTGGTTAATCAAATAAATCATCCTTGCAGCGTTTGTTTCATCTTTCCCTTAACACACATCTGCGTGGTCACCAATCTAAACTTTACCAACAGCATAGCAGGTTGAACTGCCGCAAATATGCATTTTCCGTTCGCACTCTGCAATTGTGCAACAGTTTACCTACTCATGTGGTACAATCTGGAACCATTTACGTTTTCAAGAAATCACTAAATGTCCACATGGAAAAGTATGTTTTTCACGTTTGGTAATAATCTCCAACAATATTTTGATATTTTTTGCCACAAGACCCGATGTACATTGTTGTGGGTCTTGTAAAGCATTGCTTTTCATCCGCATATCATTTATGAATAAACGAATTCCACTGAATTCTAGGAAAAATATACCAATTTCGACAAACCATTTCAAAGCCGATATGGAAAAACAAACTTCTTGTTGGAAATTGTGTCAGTTTGTATTCTTTTTAATATTTATCAAAGTCGTTCGATTAGAATACACGTTCAATTACGACAGTAGCTTTTCCGAGCCAGATTTTGGGTGTTCGACTTACCGATTCATCAAAACAGAATCAAATACCATATTGACGTACCCGGATCAAAATTCACATCTCTGTTGAGATTCGGAGTTCTGTTGACCGCCTGGCACTGAGAGTGGAAGAGAAAGAGTGCATTAAGATATTGAGTACATGCGAAACACTAATTGGTTTTCAATGACATATGCCAAACTGCAACTCGCTTACTATGACGTGTCATATCGTAAAATATAGAAGAGTGTAACTCTCAATTTATTCCTAGAATCGTATCTGCTGGTCAATTAGTTTTATTCATTCATAGATTAATTCATAGATTATATGCAGATAAAAAGCTATGCTTTACAAGACCCACAAAACTTTACATTGGGTCGGATGGTAAAATATATCAAAATATTGTTAGATTATTATCAAACATTAAAAAACATACTTGTCCATGTGGATATTTAGTGATTTCTTGAAAAATTCAACGGTTCCAGATTGTACCACATGAGTAGGTAAACTGTTCCACAGTTGCACATTGCGAACGGAAAATGCATATTTGCTGCAGTTTAACCTGCTATGCTGCTGGTAAAGTTTCGATTGGTGACCTCACAGATGTGTGTTATGGGAAAGATGAAACAAATGACCGCAAGGATGATTTGTTTCATTAGGCACTGTCCAAATGAAGATTAGTGCTCCTCGTTGCCGTCTCTATTGAGTCGAAAGCACATTCAATAATTCAAGTCTCGTTTCGTATGGATAATTAGAAAGTCCTACGGACGAGTTTTGTCGATCTGCGCTGTGGAGTTTCCAATAGCTGAGTGTCTTTTTTCAACCAAGAATCCCATGCCGGTATAGCATATTCGATATGAAGATGGATGTAGGTTGAAATCAATTTGCAGATAATGTTGGCGTCAAACTAACCTAGGACTCTTCTAAGGAGACCCAAGTTGTTTTCAGCTTTGGAAGCAGCTAGTCGACATTGCATTGAGTTTCCTACGTTTTATTGGATAATCACACCTAAATCTTTTCCGGAGGAGGCGGGTTTAGTAACAGTGCGACCAAGATAATATTCTTTGCTCGACTTGCTGTTGTGAGACAATAGCCTGCATTTCGAAGCATTCAGTGGCATTTCGTTGTCTATTGACCAAGTGTGAATCATATCGACATCCCGTTGCAGGTTCTGTGTGTCATATGTGGATAGATTAAACTGAACCTAATAATAACATTAATATTAAATGAAATCCACCCATTTGTATTAGCAACTTACCGATTTATTAATTTTAGCCAATTCTAATAACAAAAATATTGATCGAAAGACCTTTGTTAAATTAAGTAAATTTATTTCAACTAACTTGAACTTCAAGCTCAGAATATTCAAAGTAATCTTTCGAAACAGCCCATACTTCACTTTACTTCGGTCTCCTTCACTCGAATAATCAATGTTCTAATGCTCGAACAAATATCTTCACACAAGAGGACACAACTGAATAGGTTCCAAAGGTGTTTGGTAATTTTCATTCCCAGAATCCACAAACGCATTAAGCGAAAACAATAATTTATATGCAGCCAGTAAAATCCATTGTTTGTTTTCTGTTGTTTATTAGCAAAGACGTGACTATCGACCCGTTTCATGTTTTGATAATAATGGCTTTTTTGCTCAATGACGAAATACAATTACGTGCAATCGTGTCTGATCCACCCACGCGAATTTCCCATGAAGCACGGAAATCTGATTGGCTAGAACTTGATTCAACAAAATTGCGTATCAAGACTGAACCTAATCTTACTGTCTCCACCTGATGAGGGCAAACAGCCAGAAACCGGTAGTGATGTGTAAGCGCGGGGGATGTGAGCAACACATTACTTAAGACTGTAGTTAAATTTCATCTTAGACGGCAAAATGTTGATGACTCTGTAAAAATATAAAGATTTCATTTACCACGATTTTTTTAAATTAGATTACGTAATTCATGATAAGCTACAACACGCGTGAAAAAGATTTTTCAGAACATGTATAGGATAAAAGCTTTTATTCCTGAATTCTTGTAAAATTAAATTTAGTCTGTCTGAAATTAAAATGAACTATGAGTTCAGTGTTGAAATATTTAGTAAAATTTCAACTCTAGAGCAGATTGTGTTCTTGAGTGTTGAAGTTATATACACTGCTTTTTCAGCCATGGGGATCTTAGCACATGTCAATTTTCATGTTATTGAAACCGAGAAACGTATGGACGGAATAATAGTTTTTACTATTATGGTTCAAGGTGAATGCGACCCGGAACACTCATATACTGGCAGGAAAATAATTTTCTCCGGCTCAGTTAAATGCGCTGGGATTGACAATGAAGAGTGATTAAAACACCTCTAATCCGAATTAATTTTCTTCATGATTCTTTGAAAAATTATTGTCCTCCTGAAAGGAGTATTCTGAGTTTCTACACTTGAATATTTATCCCAGATTCCTATAACTAAGTTAGATATGTTGTTGAGCATAAATTCCTAATTTATTCATTATATAACTACCATCTTGGTGGCCTCTAACAGGAATTTGACTTGAAATGATTGAGTGTCCGTGAGCTGTCCTTAATACTACACACAGTGTCGTGTGCGAGAGGCCTCATATACACATTTGAAATAGTGTAGCAAGGTCATTTATTACAGAGTAAGGAATAATTTCGACTACGCAAGCATTTAAAGGTTCTGTGTGGAGCAACACCGCGGCTAGTGTATCAGCGTAACATTTTTCTTCTGGGAGCAGAATCTATTTTACAGTATTGATGAAGAAACGGATGCGATGGCTATTTATTGCTATTTTCACATCAGAAACTAAGGCAATTACTTTGCGTACAGTACCACTAACATGTGATATTTAACAAGCGCCGTGCGCATATATCTCAAACTATCTGAATTCTTAAACAAGAAGTGGAAAGCTAGAAGGCTCACTAAACGTAATCTTACTGTCTCTACCTGGTGACAACAAAACAGTCAGAAAGCGGTTCAAGATTCAAGATTTATGGTTGAAAAAACAAGTAACTTTACAATAATCACAGAGTCGAAGTATAAGGGGCATTTGTATATCTATTCATGAATGAAATCAATGGGACCCATGACCGAGATAATTTATTAATATTTGGGGCAAAATTAGGATTAGCTCTCATGTAGTCGTTAAGTTTCGATTTGAATATAGCTAAACTGTTTGAGATCACCAAATCGGCGGGTAGAGAATTCCAAACAAAGCACACACAGAGAATACAAATACCTGTGGCAGTTGCGTTTGGAGTGTTTTTTCCAATTTGCAACCATGACCACGGATGTTGCTGGAATATTCGATGGTGGAAAATTAATCCATGTGAAGGGAAATAGTAGTAAGAATTTTGTATGAAAGGATAAGATCGCCTCGCATTCTCCTTTATGAAAACTCCCTCAGATTCAGTCGTCTGAGTCGCTTGACGTATGGCGTATGTTCAAAACCATTGACAACCTCAAAAGCTATACGATAATAGCAGTTCAGAAGTAAAATATATTTCTGAGGACATGGTATCCAGGCTTGGGCAGCATCGTCTAGAATCGGGTTTATATAAGTGTTCACTATCAGAGGAAAACCCATTCATTTCCACTACTATGTAATTGCGTTTACGCTCAATAACACTGTGTGGTCCATGATAGGAGGGTTGAAGTGGTTAACAAGCAAAATTACGTCGCACAAAAACAAAATCACTTGTATCAAAATGAGGTGATTTCCGTTGGTGGATATTGCGCTGTCGAGGAGGCGTAAAATCCAACTTCAACATAAACGATCGAAAGTGAGTAATATAATGTGAAAAAGAAGGCATTAACTGGCAAGGCACAACGAATTCACCAGGAATACACAAGGTAGTCCCAAAAACAAACTCAGCGACTGAGCATTGCATGTATTCATTTATAGTAGAATAAATTCCAAGATGAACAAGTGGTACATTCTCAGTCCATCTGTTAGGATCGATCTGACAATCTAAGAAGGTTTTGAGATGCTGCTGGAATCGTCCAACTATTCAATTCGGGTTGGGGTAGTAGGCCATGTTTCGAATGGGCTGACAGCCTAGGAGTCGAGTCAAATCTCGGAACATTGTCGATAGAAACTGAGCGCCACGGTCGGTTGTGATGATAGATGATGTGCCCAAATTGACAATCTAGTGTTCGACGGAGGCTAGTGCTACAGTCTCATAACATGTGTTTCGGATCGCAAAGCAACTGGCTATCGAGTAAATCGGTCGATCGCCCTTAGGATGAATAAATATCCGTTGAAAATGTCATAGAACCTACGAGGTCAAAATGCATGTGCGAAAATCGACTGTTTGTATGCACAAAAAGGATGTGAGTTGTGGTAGTATGTCAAGATATTCTGCTGTTTAAACAAGGAATGCAATGCTGGACCCAGGTTTGTATATCCTTACACATGGACGGACAAACAAAACGATCTACGAATAGCCTCGCGGTAGCGCGCTTTCATAAATGAGACATCAAATGAAATTGATCGAAAATGGCTCGTAGTAGAAAAGAAGAAACAAGTGGTGTAGGTTTCTCTGTCAAAATATTACACGTCAACAAGGCAACTGCGTTGGGTGACAAGATTTGTAGCAAATTCAAGGACACTTAACGAGTTCGGTTGTATCAATCTCAATTTGATTGTAAGACAAAAGAGAGAGACAATACAGAAATGTCAGGTATTGATAAAGCATCGGCAACGAAGTTCGCCTATCATTTGACTCAACTAATGTCAGTAGAGAATTGAGATATGTAATCCAAATGTCGAATCTCGCAAGGCGAAAGATGATCGAGTTTAGAATGCAGAGCAAAAGATTGCGTTTTGTGATCCGTAAAAATGATAAATTTGTGATCTTCCAGTGAGTAAGGGAATGCCGTAACACTAAGTATATCGCTAGTAATTCAGGGCAAAATGTGCTGTAGCGGGTTTGTGCAGGATTGATATGCTGTAAAAAATTCCATTGTAAGGGCTGTTTTACTATGTTGTTGTCTTAAAACAGCTCGCACAGACGATCGTCAATGATAGAGGAATGTCGGGACTGGATCAATGAAAGACAGTTCGGTGGCACTGAAAAGAGCCTTTTGAAACGCGGTAAATGCTTCTAGTGCCTTTTGCGAGAGCTGAAGTGATTTTCCTTAAGACTTGAGAAAATCAATAATATGTGCAATGATTTTTGCAAATTTTATGATTAAACGGCGTTGAAAATTCATCATACCGATAAAACGGCGCAACTAATTTTCGCTTGTTGGAAAACGAATGTCGAAAACGCTTGGCATTTTTGAGGAAGAGGTGTAATAATAAATCGAGTGAGGCAGTGACCGAGAAAATCCAGAGTAATTTTTCACCGAAAATGCATTTACTTGGGTTGATCTCGATTCCGTAATTTACTAAACGCATCAAAACACGATGATTGTGTGTAGCCTGCTCCCCTAGATAGTTGTTGGCAATTAAGACGCCGTCAATGTGTACGCATGCGAAGTGCAAGCCTCGCATAACATTGTCGATGAAACGCTGGAAATTCTTTTCAGCATTTCTCCGACTAAAAGGCATTCGAGTAAAATCATATAAGCCGAATAAAGTTGTGAATGCCGTTTTAGGTCTCTTATCCTCGGTTACGGGCATGTGGTGGCAAGCACGGCCACGATCAAGCTTAGTAAGAATAGTTGTGGCGGAAAGATTCAAAGAAAACTCGTGGATATGTTGTGCAGGGTATCTGTCTCGCCCCGTTCGGTTGTTAAGAGCGCGGTAGTCATCTCATGGCCGGCATGCATCTGAAGTCTTCTTCTAAAACATATGAAGTCGTGACGACCAGAAGCTGGAGGCGAGGCGAATAATTCCAAGCACAAGCATATACTCAATCTTGGATTTTGCGATTTGAAGGATGAGGTCGATTATGTCTAAAACACACGGCTGTTCCGCTAGTTACGATGTGATGTTTCACTTTGTCTGTGTTGGTGGGGATTGCATGATGAATGGCGATTTGTGTAGTATAGAACAAACTGTCTGGAGCGACAGCCTTGATATCAGAGGAAATGGCTTTAGTAGTAATGCCTGACACTTTTGAGGAGGTTGTCTTTTCCACAAAACTCCGCTGTTCTAATTCTACGGTTAGACCG
>JACCGJ010017563.1:0-10381 GCA_013407085.1 Atriophallophorus winterbourni
CAAATAAAATAAATACAATGCAAAGTTACAATCTTAGATACGCTATGCTCCAACAATTCTCGCAAAAATGATAAACAACTGTAACATATGTATTTGTCAACTACATACAAACGTTGTTACGTCAAGTTATGGGAATGCGCTATAGTAAACGTTTCGCGTCTTTTTTAGCATCTTTCTCAAGAGTTTACAATGCATTTGAAAACATTGTAATAAAGTTAAAATGTTGATTATACAAAATTTAAGCGTGAGATTAATTTCAATTTAACAGTACACGTATGATCTAAGTAGGTTAGCGAGATACAATGCAAGATTCACATGTAGAGTTTTAGTAAATATTTTAAATTCTCAGTCAGAATGATAGTAAATAACTTACCTTTAACAAAATGGGTAAAAAATGATGATAGACAGCGAAATCTTGTTCATTCGGATGTGTCGAATAGCTATTCATTTTCCTATTTTTTGTTTCTAGACAACATTTGGAAATCGGTTTTGCCAGTTTTTATCTCATTAGCTCATTAGCTCATCGTGGAGCCTCTTTAAGTGGCTAATCACATGGTTGCTGAAAACTAGGTATGCACCAACAGCCTGGGTTTAGCTTTTTGAAGTTTCATAGAGTTATCCCTTTCGTGTTATAAGTATCAGTTAATAACTAATGTTATCTCTTGAGAAAAACGTTAGTATCTTAAAACTTCTTTTAAATCGCATCGCAGCCTCCATCTCTTCAATAAGAACAGAATGAGGCCCTTAAATCCTAATTCCTATTTTACATGTCTGACGCACAACCACCTTAGTCGCAAGCCGCTGGACCTTTTTTGACACTCAATATCGTTTTTCAAACAGTGTACATGATTAGAAGCAGTATTTCAAGAGGATTCACACGATTATGATAGAAGGTTTTCCGTCTGACAAAGCTGAACTATTTTACTAAAGCTATGTTTGCGTATTTGCCATGCTGATAAGAATACATGAAGTCTTCTGTAATAGCGATAGCGACATATTTCACCCTCTGAGCCGCAGTGATTCTGATAGTTTCATCACCCACTTTCCTTTGTGTCGTTGCTGAACCGCTCATCAAAATGCAGCCCTTTTCCAAGTATATTGGCAGGTTCTATTTAACTGTCGCTTTGATTAATTTTCCTAATTAGGAAATCAGTTTAGCTCTGCTGTTGGATCCTGAGATATTGACACAGTCTGCAAAATGTAAGCAACATGAACTCGAGCAGGGTGCCATTTCGCTGACAAATATGGGAATGGGACACGGATCAGGCACCAAGTCTTGATGAACTTTAGTGAGTATCACCGATTCTTCAGTGCATTTGGTGCTATTGGATAGAAAGCTTTATAACTAACGATGGACTTTGTCTGTGGTTGAAACACTCGAAACAATTACACACTTGAATACTGCATATAAATTCGTTTGTGGGTGTGGGTCTGGGAAATCCATTGTATGTAATATAGAAGTATATCATATTTTGGTTTCATAAATTTCGCAATAATCTTAAACATTTTTAAACAAGACTGACTATTCAATATTTTCGCATCATCATGCTGTGCGCTTCTCAGACTATTCGAATCCCACTATAATGTATCCATAATAGTTCAAACAATAACGAATTCAAATGCAAAATGTTCTAGCCTTGACATGTAAACTATAATACCACAAAAACTAAGAGCATACTAGTGCTGGGGCATGCCATTGTCGTTATGATCGCCTGCATTTTGGAACATCGTTTGAATTCGCTTCATAATTAGAACCGACATCATGAGCATTCAGAGAGAATCATCAGTTGCCAGACATCATCACAAAATGAAAATTAGCTAAAAAATGTTATTTTTGAATGCCACTGTTACATAGGGTTCGTACAAAGAACCACGATGTTCAAACACAAAATCACACAGTGATTATGGGTCAAGCACTCAAGGCGTTTATGTATGACCAAAGTGATGTGTTGCTCACATCCCCCGCATTTACACGCCACTACCGGTTTCTGGCTGTTGGCCGTCATCAGGTGGACACAGTAAGATTAGGTTCAGTGAGGCTTGAAACTGTGGATAAATGGCAAACAAGATTATACTTGAATGTCACTGTGGTATAGGGTTCGTACAACGAACCACGGTGTTCAAACGCAGAATCACATAGTGATTCTTGGTCAAGCACTCAAGGCGCGTATGGATGACCAAATTGTTGTGTTGCTCACATCCCCCTCCTCGATAGTATAGTGTAAAGTTTCACCGCCTATCACGTGGAAGACCGGGGTTCATTTACTGGCCGAGAAGCACCTTTGTGGTGTGTAAGTGCGGGGAATGTGAGCAACACATTGCTTTGATAATTAGCTAAGTTTGGAGGTGGTTACACTCTCAATTGTTCATTAAATTTTTATTGTCAAAAACGTTTTAAAATTCCTATCAGAAATTTTTACCAATCTCATGAACGATCAATGCACGATTAAAACATTTACATTGTGGATAATAATTTATTGGTGACTTTTGAGTAGATAAAGCACGTTGAATGAAATAAGGTAGATACGTGAATGAGCGGCTTAGACATTATTGACTGACGTCAAGAATATCCGATTCGACATTCCTACAATCGCAGGGTATCGAACCTTACCGAAAAGCATAGTAAGCGACGAAAATGTTGATTAAAATAAATCGAACGTTGAAATTTTTCCTTCATTCTATTTTAAAATATGATATTTATTGAACACCTCTGCGCCAAATACGAGTGTTAAATTAAATTTTCAAGCGCATGCGGATCCTGATCCTACTGCCCCTCCCTGATGAGTGAAAACAGCACGAAACAGGTCGTGGGGTGTTTTGCGTGAAGGAGATGCATGCAAATGTGTTTTATATTTATAGTCATGGGTTTTAAACCCAGTCTACATGTGTGGGGGCTCATGTGATTGAACAGGTTGGTCGTACCAACCTTACCCAACAATGGCATACAAGCGCAACTTGTTTACCATTCTTTCACTGTTTCAAGCGCATATGGATCCTGATCCTATTGTCCGTACCTGATGAATGAAAACAGCACGAAACAGGTCGTTGGGTGTTTGTGTTGGATGGGGATGCATGCAAATGAGCTTTTTAAATTTTCTGTTGTTATATTCAGAATTTTGAATCAATTATCAAACATTGTATCGTTTTTAAGTCTAGCCTTGGCACCTAAGTTTTAGTTGGTTGTTTACTTAAACTATAAGTCAAATCCGTCTGCTTTCTTAAGGACTATGTTTCTAACCACTAGTCTAATTTTTTTAGATAGCAAATTGTCCTGGAAGAATATATATGAACCATTGTTTCTCTAAAACAGTTTTACTAACATTGGAAATCTCAACCTGAATTCAACTAGTTGTAGAACTTAAATGCGCATTCTGGTTTATCTCATGTTTATTATCACCACGTTTCTAATCCGTAAAGTCAATTGGAAATTTGATCCTCCCGTAGCATCTACTCACTGAACTCCAGTAGTTGTTCTCTTCACATACGAATAAAACACAACTATTGAATTACCCATTCAAAGAAAATCTTCCGTATTTATGCAAAAATGAGCATGCATTCGGTTCGATTAATTTTGCGTAACGTATCACTTCTTACACAAAGGTTCTTTCAGACCTAGTGCGATAGTCAGGACAGGAAACAGGAATACGTGGCATTCCACACAACCCTCAATCTCGAACATACCACTAACCAGCCTATGTTGAGCCTCGGCAAGTCGACTCACAGCTATCAATGTGAAACGAGTAGAGATCTGCACAATCTGGAGCTCACCACTGAGGCCAACATAGCTATCTAATACTCATCTTATCCTATTTAGTTGAACGGATTTTAGTTCAAAAAATTGCTCAAACTTAACTCCATTATTTCTGCACATTTACATACGTAAGGCATAGTTTCAACCAATGTTTACCGTGTTTACTATTATTGAATTGATGCGCATTCACACCACTGATCCTGGTTATGCCTACGTAACTTGACACCTTTTAGGCTTAGCTTAAGCTGCTCAAGTGTAACGATAAAACAGACTTAGTGGGTTAACTGTTACATAGTCATGTTTCACCGAGCTTCTGTGTCAGAAGTGAAACGTTACTCAAACCTCCTCCAACTGGTTGCATACAAATTACTTTGTATTGTGAAAAGACAATCGGCCCCAAACATAATCCAATAAAAGTTTTCTATCTACATCTGAGGACGCCTGTTAGTTGAAAAACCACTACCACAGATATCTTAGATTTGGATTTTGGTTCACGCTCGTAAAAACATAAATTCCTTAGTTGTTAAATGCGTTTATTATAAAAGCCGTGTTAAATCAAAGTACAGTGGTAAGCCTTTAGCACATTCTTGTTTGTGCGATGCATTTATTAGTATTATCTCACCAATAATTTTCACCCACTACCGAACGATAGGTTTGTAAACAAATTCCTATCATAATTACAAAGTGGTAGTATAATTCTATCTATTTTATACGACTAGTGAGAATATATATATATATTATATATATATATATATCTATATATATATATTATTACTTCACTTTTTTGAATGCAATTCGTATATTGTTATTCAGCTCATGATACTGACGATACAATCGGGATAATAGAGCTAATGTTGTCATACCAAAACTGTCCTTGAAGTGTTCATTCTAGCCTAGATCATTGCTGATAATTTTTTAAAATGTAATATTTTGTACATTTTTCATTGTTTGTATCTTGAAACATATGATTCATTTGATTAAATTCTTGCTCATGCTAAACTTAAAACTGTTTTCACGAAATCCATCATTTTACCTAATTACCATGAAATAGGTCATTGTTTGCCCGAAGGTCACTTTCGTACCTTAATATAAATTCGTTCATATATCTTCAGTCAATTTATCCAAATTGTGCACACCTCCGGTCAAGCATACCAATGTGCCTGCATTTTTTACCAGCTCGCAAATTCGTGGGTGATAAATTCAATTTTGGATGATTACCTGAATTCCTCACTTTTAATCCCTTGGGAGCTTGATAGAAAATTTTCAGTCACTTTTGTTTCCGATTTGCCAGAGAACTCATTTTCCAAGAGCACGAAACTCGTCAACTTAATTGTGGCGGATATAACTTTTCTGCATTAGAAAAATCGAGGTTCATAATGATTTCTTTGAAGGTTTTCGGTCAGTGGATTCCGTTTCCAAAAAGAGATAAAAACATGTTGGCGGATCTACGATAAAAATTGATGAACGGAATGATATTCCTCAATGCATACTTTGAAATATTTACAAAATCAATCTGTTCGTGCACTCTAGGAGAGAAAAAATCTTAAAACAATATCTGCTCAACATCCAAGCATATGAGTATTGTATTACATCGTACACGCGGCAAACAATCAATAAAACCGTAACATGAATGTTTCTAGACAAACAAATATTAGAAACGTAAAATATAAATTGTTTTAATTATTCCGAACTGAAGATGTCTTTTCTCATTTTAAATGTCATTTTCGCTGCCACCTGGATAAGAACAGAATAAATAATTTTTTACGTGATGCTGAATCAGCTTTATGTTTGGCTTTTGGAAGATAACTATGCAGTGAAACTGTGAAGGGATATTTCTGATATTTTAACCTATATTCCAGTTACTGATTTATTATATGTTTGGGATTCATTTGCATGATCCATTTGCATGCATTTGCCTAGCATGAAATTTAATATAACACTAATAAACAGATTCTCGGCCATATGTAGTTTTACCCACATAAAATTTTACGCAAATTTAATCTCATATTAATGTCGTACAATTTTTGGTCACCTGTTAACTAATCAATAATCAAAATTCCTTGTAATCTGACAGATGGACAGGGCATTTCGAAAAGCTTTCTGCATCAATGCATCTTAACAGCTAGTTTATCAAAACTGATAGCGAATCTATATACGCTATTCACAATTGTTTGGGGATGATGGGATTGCTGAAATTAGTGAAAACGTTGCGTCGTCAGTAGCTTTATTTGACAATACAGAGACAAACCCAATGCTTTAGGGCACACAGAAAACAAACATTGCATGAGATTGAACAATTAGCAGGTTCCAACCGAAATTTCATTGATTTCAGCTAATCGAATTTCATCCTAAGAATGTAGATGTTAACAATAAATATCCATGTGGAAGGTGCCTCGGTGCAGATCAGAAACGTTACTGCAGTTAAGGATTTTGATTTCGAAGCTACTGTTAATCAAGGTTAATACAACCTATCCACCATTCGTAAACATAGATTCACATAATACAAGCAGGTCAAGCTTTAAAACGCTTTAATATTGAAAACTGTCAAAATAAATGCATTAAAAATTTCTTGCATACGCGTTTGACTACTGAATAGCGATCATCCAGTGATTATTTTATGAACAGCAGTGCTAACTTTATCGAGTTGTGCTTGAAATTTGAAACGCACTTCAAAGTGTAGATAAATTTTCATTTATTCACGTCTTCCGGCGTATATATACTTAATCATTTTTAAGAACTACTGACTTTATCGATCTTGACGGTTTTCTTCACTCTCTAGGATAAACGCAAAGCATGGCTTAACATATTATAAGCTTAAATAACAAAGTTCCGTCTTTTATTGACTACACAAATTTTCAACGAATTTTTGATGGAAAAATGATACATTCTATGAAAGCAAGAAGGAAATAATATTTAGCATCGCAAGGATAAACTTGATTATACCTATTCATTTGCATGCTTTTCCGTCACAAAATACCCCACGACTGGTTTCGTTCTGTTTGCACTCATCAGGTAGGGACAGTAAGATCAGGATCCGCATGCGCTCCTTGTTTAATTATATTTAGTTAATATAGTTCAGATATACATTTGCTGATGGCCCCCACGGATCGATTTCGACCATGGATGTATACGATAAGCGCATGATTGTTTCACGCTCCACAGCTTTCAGAATGACTAAATATTCCGAAGCTGGAGAAGCATTCTCTACCACATCGTTCGCAGCGATAAGCGGTACGCGGACGAATAGTTTTACGCTGACGGCGTGATTTTCGATTATCATCGATGCGGAGTATCCGCTAGTCTCCTGCTTGCAGACAAGGCATTTCACATTGCCTTGAAAGTGAGCGGTAACAAGCGAGTTCTTCCCAACCCATATGATCAATGTCAAGAGCGTTCATATCTCTTTTCCGCAGGTGTACATCACTATCGCATGATTCATGCCATGTTAAAAAGCTTTTCAAATGACTAGACAGTCCGATTCGGGAGGAACCATCTCTTCCACAGCGCTCGCAACGATAGACAGAACTCGGACGATCGGCGTCAGTTGCACGCCGGCTGCGTGATCTGTTTTCAGCAGTCAAGTGCTGTATCTGCTCCTTCTCAGCTTGCAGATGACCCTTTACAAAATGTGAGCGGTCAAGAGCAAGTTGTTTTCAACTCGCGGAGTCAATGTTAGGAGCTTTTATATCTAATTTCTACAGGTATTTGCACTACACGTGCGGCTGCCCAAATGTTTACTTTCTGATTTCCACCCACCATAGAGCAGCTCTTTTAGAATATGATCATTTCTCATTCTGTACGCATGACAAAACCACCGTACGCAGTGCTGCCTTGATACAGTGTACATGCTTTGTAGAGCATCTTCATAAGACAGTTCAGCATTAGATTTTTTGTTCATCCATGATACGGCGGATGCGTCGTAAATGATAGGCATTCATTTTCTGTTCGTGCATTGCGTGTTTGGTGCAGTTTTCACTGCCCTACTGTAAAACATTTAGTATGTACGCGCGTATGCCATCATGTTTGTGCTTAAGGTCAAATTGCAGTTGCCCTAGACACGAGAGTTTAATAGGAAAAATCAATTGTTCTGCCAATCTGTTTATCAAATTCTGTGTCTAGCGAGATTTTATCCGCAATGGTTGATCTAATATATGTGAAATGATGTACTGGTAAAAGCAAACAGTTTTCAAATGCGACGGGAGGCGATACAGACCCTTTGTGAAGAACTATTGTCTTGCTCGTGCTTATTGTTAGCCAAAAATCTTAGCAAGCGACGTAAAACAGTCCATTAGTGATTGCAGGTGTTTTTGAGAGTAAGAAATAATGGCTGCATCATCGGCAAATTGCACGATTAGCACATCCGGTACTATGGTTTGAGTTCTTAAGTGGTTCAGGTTAAAAAAGTTTAACATGACACTGTATGCGTAGGTAAATATCTTATGTTCTCGTTCTAAAAGCGTGCTTCAGAAGCAGAGCAAATAAAACATTGAACAGCGTGTGGAAAAATATCCTTGTTTCATGCCTCTGCGAATTTCAAAGGCTTTCAACCGTTAAAATGAACCGAGCCCTTCGTGCCAGAGTGAAACAAAATAATGATTTTGAAAAGCCATTTGAAAGACCCTCCTTGGTGACGCAATCAAATGCTTTAGTTTAATCAATAAAATCAGCGTATAACGGCATACGCTTTCAGGGACTTTTCTTGAATTTTTCTCAGTGAGTAGATCATGTCAACCGCCGATCTTTCCTTCGAAGCCGAAGATTTTGAGTAAAATTTATCAGCATATTCTTGTAGATAAAAAGTATATCACAGTAGTTTATTTGAATGTTCAGCATATTGAGGTCTACAATACACATCGTTGACTGAACGTTAAATAGCTGGGGTAAAATAACACCTCCTCTACATATAATATGACGTATGATCTTGAATAGCAAAATATAGCGCACCAGGGAATCAATTGATCACGAGATTGAGTAAAGAATGCGTGATGACTGTGTTCACATTTTGTGGTGTTATGATAATCTGGCCATTCGGTTAGGGGTAAGGGACCCGATGTAATTACGTTTATCAAGGCGATTCGTGATATTAGTGACATAGATTTCACGTATGTAATAAGTAGGAAATTTTTTGGGTGACAATATGTTTCAGCTAATTGAGTTCAAGGAGCTTATTCACATCGGTGTCAATGATGGAGTTCAGTTCAGATGCCAACACCGGGATTTTAATATACTTCGAATTTTTGATTGAAAATAGGTTCATTCTGCGATAGAACCGTTTCTGGCGGTAAATAGTTGAAGAAGACTCATACATTGTGTAAATATTTTGATGAGATTGTATTTCATAGCCTGATTAAGTCTATCATTATATGTATATCAATATGTCGCCAAAATGTTGGAAATGCGAACGAATATTAATAGGTTGCAAAGATGTAGCAGCAGAGGATATTACCACACAATGTTTTAACTATTTAACACTTGAATACAAACAGTCTCTTGTTGTTTAACTACTCAGAATTTCCCGATGGTTTCCATGGTTGAACAATATACTAAATTATATTCGGAGTTGTAAATTAACGCTGACGTTGATTGCCGCTTTCACTAAGATGCTGGTCTACACGGATGCGTGAGGTAACTCAGTCTGTTTTTGTTCGAAATAAGTAATATGATGGAACGGAATGTTTTTGAAATAACTTTAATCACAAATAACAAAATGTTTGTCATGAATTGAACGCTTCTCGTAACATTTTTTGTGCGAAAAAAGTCACTGTGATACGCAGCTAACTGTTCCGTTAGCCTGTTTGGCTAACGTTCCAACTGTAAAATTTCTAAATCGTACGGATCTCCCGTGTTCATGGTTTTTGTATACTTATGAAATTTCACATTATTGGATCGTTGGTTGATCGAATTACCGCGTAGCTATAGAGTTCTCTTCCATAATGAGCAAACTTAATATACAACCGATTCAATAATACACGCTTAAACTCAGGTATCAGAGCTTGAAAAATTTATGTATGATTTCGATGTATTCTGCGAATCAACGTTTGACTCTACCCTTTCTTTACGACTTAGGTTTATATAAACGTGGTTTCTATCCTCACCCTCAGTTAGGTTTTCGGTTTTTTAACATTCAATGACGAAAGCAAGCACTATTTAATTGCGATCATCTGTAAGATTGAGATAATGATATAAATATACGAAAATTATGTTGAATTATGTCTATGTATATTCAAAATGTTGCTTTCGGGCCAGTAACGCTTTAATGGTCACACTCGAACTGCACACCGAAGATTATGTAATATTTTTCACAAGATAGAAACCAACTGATATTTTAAAATTTGTTGTGGTTTCTGCTTATTCACATTGTAATCATTCGTGGAAAATTTAGATCGACAAGCCCTTCTCAGTAACCTCTTAAATAAACGCAAGCCTTGGAAGATGAAAATTTGGACAGTATCATTGTTGCTATTAACAATGGAGAAAATTCCATTAGTGCGAGGTTACGGATCACTGTAACGTGACTGACTTGAGAATCGTAAATTTTAATTCCATCACATCATTAGAAGTCACACAAGAATATCGAAATTTCTTTCCTTCATGAAAGCTTGCAAAACGCTGCGCAGCTATAAATTAGCA
>JACCGJ010017565.1:0-11956 GCA_013407085.1 Atriophallophorus winterbourni
CAACAACAACAACAAGTAAGTAAGTAAGTAAGTAAGTAAGTAAGTATGTATGTATGTATGTATGTATGTAGTATGTATGTATGGATGCATGGATCGATGATGTATGTATTGTATGATGTAGGTAGTCTGTATGTAGTATGTATGGATGTAGGTTATGTAGGTATGTATGTTATGTATGTAGTATGATCTATTTATGTATGTAGTATGTATGCATGTATGTAGGTATGTATGTATGTATGTATGCATGTATGTATGTATGATGTATGTATGGATGTAGAGTATGTATGTATGTATGTATGTTGTATGTATGGAGTATGTAAGTGTGTATCGTATGTGTGTGTAGTATGTGTAGGTATGTATGGAGGTATGTATGTATGTATGTGTATGTATGTATGTATGTCTCGTCAAAGTTTTAAATTGAATTGATCTCGACCAATGTGTTTTCCGGGTCTCCAGCAAAGATGCTTCTGGAACGCTACGCAAACTTTTGCTGATTCAACCGCCCACCGACGCACCGCTATCCACGAGCGCCAGTGCTTTGCGTGAGCACAATATCGAAGTCAACTTGGACCCCTACACAAAGGAGGAGTTGACCTCGTGGAACGTGTGCCCCACAGACTCCCCACGCCATCTTCCCTTTGATTTACCCACTGGACTCAGCGAGGAAGCTCCACTGCTTTCAACACAAGCGCTTGACTCTTTGGAACGTCCTGGTGCGTGTTTGCTCACGATAGGTTACGAGAATTTGAAGCTAGACGATGCTCTCAAGGTCATCCTGCCGAACCAAGTCTTGCCGATTTCTGGCTTCACTATCATGGGTCACATTGCGCATTTCAATTTGAAAGAGGATGCTTTGCCGTTTAGACGTTTGATTGGTAAGTCGCGGGTATCCCGCTGTCTACTCTTGTGATTTTTATTATCCACGGTATGAATACGCAAATGGCTCTTCACTCATGTACAATTTGCGTGCGAGAGGTGCCTTTTTGAAAGCCGGTTGGAGTGTTAGCAGGCATCATCGGATACGGAGCGTGATGATGAATATCAGAATAGCCTCCGTCTGATTAAATTTGTACATTTTGCTCTCCAAATAATACTGCTTTCCACATCGGGGTCGATTGTAGTTGGGGTGGTCTGTCTGGGTTCCACGAATGTGTCTCAGAATGGTGGCGACAGTATTGAGGGTATTCTATTTGAGGGTCTGATGAATCTGTGGATTGTGTCAACATCTCGTTGGAAACCACAAGCAATCTGTCAGGATGATGTCGCTGTGTTTGTGTCCTTGGGCATCCTTCGGTTGAGGTCGACCGTGCAGCGTCTAAAATGACTAAACAGACCGATTCGGGAGAGGCAGTCTCAGCGATAGGCAATGTCAGTTGCACTCTATCGGCGTGATGTATGATCAGTAGCTGAGAGTAGTATGGGCTCGTCCCCAGCTTGGAGATGCTGCTTCACACAGTGCCTCCAAAGTGAGCGTTCAAGAACATGTTTTATCCAACTTGTAGGCCCATGTCAAGAGCTTTCATATCTTCTTTGAAAACGTCTTTGTACTGCCCGATGGTCGACTTGTTGATTTCAACTCTTCTTTTGGAATACGATCACTTTCCACTCTCTACACAAAACCTACTTGTACTACTTTTGTGCGACTATCTCCTCCTGGAGGATGAGTCGGCTTCAATGAAGAGTCTTGGGAATTTGGGTACAAAGCGGCGTCCCCAGCACCACTCGGCGTTTATTCTAGTCAGCTTCTCTAGCCTTTGCATAACCAAGTGCGACCTGCAGGGCAGCAGGGAGTTGCACCAACTAACCGTTTACCAGACTGTTCCAGGTTTTTCCTCAGGGTTTTCTCCCGAAGCCTTTCCCGCGATCGGGTATCTCGCGAGGCAGCGGAGGTTTAAAATCAGGGTTTTCCTCATCTTAGATGAAATGCCCTGCCAGCCCTCGCCCCTTATCCTGTTGGCAGTTCCGCCGGGCTCGAGGAGCCACTCGTGCAGGCCAAAAGCTGGACTTGGAGGCTATTTGATACGCGCGCCATATAGGAGCATTTTATAAACAGTGGGAGCTTATCCCCATTCCCATCCCCGGCTATAACAAAACCTGATTGAATTCGTATTAAATTGGACACGTAGACGCTTTTTCCCATTGTGTATAACCTCACTCATCCATGGATACCATGAATCTCATAGACCTCATTTCACTTATATTCAGATATTATTTCTCATATCAGCCCATACCTAGACAACCTGACAGTATCTTAGCCCAAGTGCAGTCTATGACCGTGCGGCACTTTGCCTGGATCAGGCTTGTTATTTCATACATCCATACATTATTTTGACATGGTTCTATTATCTCTGAACATTGGCGTTGGCTATATTTTCTCCAGGTGGTTGTAAGATTCTCTGTCAGCATTGTCAAAGAGAACTGCAAAACGTCTTGATAAGTGTCGCATAGTTAGACTACCAGTGAAGTTTGATGGTTGCTGTTGGTCGGATAGAGCAGGAAATCCTGTCCAAAATGGCTAATTTCCCTTCGGTAAGAGCAGCGTTGTTTCACATGATCGATTGCATGTAATCTCGAGCAGATGATATTCATCGGCTATATGTCTTCCTCGTTTGCGCGGGATTTCCAACGTCTGGTTGTAACCCCATGTTTGGAACGTTGTGGTCAGATGAAGTAACGGTGCAAGCCTTCAGACAGCCGTCAATCGACTTTATTTCTGCTGGTTCGCATACGTCCTTACATTCAATTAAGTCTTGTGAACCATTTGAGCAAAATTAGCAGGATAGCTTCATTACGGCTTCCAATATCATCCACTATAATAGACTTTCTTCATCACACTACACTTGACACGATTAGACAAGTATTCGAGGAAGATGGCCACATAAAGACCGCCGCGAAACACCATTCTAATCCACATCTCTGAGGGTGAGTAATTACTGCGAAACAGATCGCGCGCCTCAAGTGCAGCTCGTTTAGTTGTCATGGTTTTGCCTAATCCTGGCAAAGTGCCGCACAGTCAGAGATTGTACATGGGCTAAGATACTGTCAGGTTGCCCAGGCCTAGACAGATATGAGGAAGAAAAAAGAACAGGAAATGGCAGTGAGACTCCAGCGTGTTTTGGCATACAGATCACCGCCGGTGGACAATCAATTTAGCACGGTGTTAGCCGCACAGCAGAGAAGTGCTGTACGATTACAAATCTGTGTCATGGCTTTGAGCAAAATCAAATCCCTTACAACGAAACCATTCCTAATTTGGGTGACAGATGAAGTTGCGTTAGGAAAACGATGATTTCCCATTCGCAACACCAACAAATCTTTGCGTGTTACCTAGGATTGAACTATCGCTCAGTCCAAGTTCATAGTATTCAACGCCTTCAGAGCAGCCTGATGCTACGAGTCCTAATCGACCGTTCCCGTATCCGCTGGCTAGGGCATGTCTTGAGAATGAAGCCTGAGCGCCCACCCTTCCGCGCGCGCTGCGTGTGTCGGTTGGCCCAGGCTGGCGACGGTGTTCAGGTGGACAACCGCTGACCTGGAAGAAGGCCTTAAAACGCTTGACGTCGGGTTTAGCTCGTGTCGGACGAACGCGGCTTCCTGGGTGGGGTCCAAGGGTTAGTGAGTGTCTGTGGCTTGACACGCTGTCGACGATGGCTGAGAACCGGCAACAGTGGAGAGAGTGCATTCTATTTTGTGTCCCCCCCTCAAATTTGTAAAAAGAAATCAACAAAAAAATAAAAAAATCGACATGTGGAACAATGGACAAAAAAAATTCCCCCTCATATTGTACTTTTTTTCTTTCTTTTTTTTCTCGTGCATTGCCGGGTGGCACTTTTTCATTTTTAAATGATTGTGTAAATATATATATATATAATATATACCTATAATATATATATATTATATATATCTATAATCTATATAATCACAACGGATCGATGGGGTCTAACGCTCTGACAAGTACAGAACAAATTAATAGAGTACACGAAGAAGACATTTATATGGTGAAGGACCATTTCGAAACGTCACGTTTGCAGCCTTGTATCAAAACTTCCTTTGGGTAATCATCGTTGCAGAACAGTGGTTGAATTGGATTGGCAAGCGTTGTCTCACGTGTTAGTCGTACGTATGCGTGGTGCCGTCGATCTTGATAAAATGGACGTCGGTTACCTGGCGTTATCTCTACGTTGCTCATAACCCTGCCATCAACGGATAAACTAGCTATCGTGAGACTATTACTTAACTTAATCGAATCAGATATGAATTTGATAACATTTCGAAAGTCGTCACACATTCCTTGTCTTGGTTTTCCAAAACACGTCGCTCCTTGCATCTCGAGTATTTGGGTGATTCTCACGAACGTGTTCAAAGTGTTGACTTACAAACGCCCTCGCCATTCAACTTAGCTCGCTGTCTCCTTTTGATGAATAAACAACCCTGATTCGGTTGGCGAAGTGCAAATGCGAAACATGTGAGCACAACATGGCCATTTAAGTTTCTTGCCTTGATCTGAATATTCGGAACTTATATCTGTTTAAATCGTGGTAGTTTGTATGAATCCTATTGATGAGTAATTTCAAATTCAAAATTGATCGGCCAATTTACCGCTCACTTAACTTATGTTGCTGCCTCCGCGTGTTGAAGGCAAAAGCTCGGAATCGATAGCGGCGTGTAAACTTGCGATGTGAGCAGCTTGCATAACTTTGTTGTTTTTCATCTTTTAGACTACTATAATGGTAGTAGTAATGTCACGTTTCAAAAGATTCACCACCTCTCTCCTTTGAAATCAGAGAAGTCAGTTTTAATTGATTCTGACGTTCAAAGGTGTGATTTGATTGAAAGGAAGTGCGCGTTTTGTCCAATCCTTTTGATCACAAGGGGGCGGATGGAACTAATCACTCCACAATAGTCCGTTTTCATTGCAGTTAGTCTAGGCAGACCTGCCCTATTATTTGCAAACTGCCGTAGAAAATCCGATCTGCAGGCATTCTACCTGCAGATCCGATTGGGCTAACGTTTAACGGATTGCTTTACGGAAAGAGTTCAAATGTTCTGCAGCATTGTAGTTTTACCGGAAGGGGCATTGCCGATGTTTGTGTGAGCTAATTGAAAAGGAACACACACATTTTGAACAGATTGATTTTATTGTTTTCAACGCCGGGCGTTGCTCTTACATAGTGTCGGTTTTGTACGCTCATCTTCTGAGCGACCAAATTTGTGACATAAACCTTAGTAGTAGTAGCAAGCCATTTAACGTAACAGTAGATTGTTCGAACTCACTTTATTACTTACTGAATACTACTTCAACCTATTTAAAGTTTATTACTTCTTCACAGGTAGCTCGATCGAATGGAACAACTTCAACTCATTCTTCGAGCATCTCAACACTCGATTCCGACCTGCATCCGCTGATAACGTGATCAACTCAGTTTTAACTTCTGTGATAGTCTCTCTTTTTCATGTGTATGATCTGTTTGACTTTCTTCTTCGCGTGGAATAGCATATCATTTGTTCTCAATTTGTTAATCCTGGTTTGGAAAATTCTAAATATATATTGAAGCTTTCAACATACGCGGTTGTTTTGTTTGTATGCTGCGCTTTTTGGAATTATCGATTTTCTCATGTGTTAGACTCTTCTGTCTGATTTAGGAGATTGGTTGCCAAACTTAATTGCCTAAGTCTTGACTACTACAAGACCGCGCGGTTGAAAACTTGAAGTAACAATCGAGCAGTTAATTGTCTTTCCCTCTATTCGGCTTTTCAGATTTGGCTCTGTACAGTAAACAATGAATAAGCATTCTTTAAACGTGCTGTATCATCTCATTCAACAAGCGTGAGTATTTGTTTCCTAACCCTCGTCGATAAAGTCACCGTATGCGAACAATTATTTGCGGAGAAGGAGTGTCGTATAGTGAAAGATGGGTATGTTCCAGTTTGACCGACAGAGTTTCACGCAAATAACCACCCTGTATTCTGGCCTTCAGGTTGGAGTGGAACATTCTGTTATCGACATTAGTGAAGGTTACCAGACGCTAAACCTGCTTTGCGAACAACAGATATTGTCGTCAAAGCAACCACCCTGGTAGATGAAGCTCACAAATGGTTGTTTGGTATCAATGCAGACAATGTGATTTGCTCCATTTTTCATTTGTTTGGTGAAATGCATATACGATACCTTGAATTTTGAAGTGGCAGGCGATCTCAGCCCTATATAAGTCTTGCGCTATCTAACCATGTTTCCGGCAACATATTTTCTCTACGAAACACAGGGCCTTTTTCGAGTAACCGACGGAGTGTAAAGAATTGACTGATACAACATCACTGGGACGATACCCAGTCTGTTCTTGGAATATCTGTTCGCATTTGGCATTCATTTGGTAAATCAGGATGTAGTCCAACAGTGTTGGGTCCATTGAAATGAAACAAACGCCGAAAACATTCAAAAAAATTCGTTTCCCTCTTGAAATCAGAAAAATCAGTTTTAATTGATTATTTAATAAACCACAATATATGCACCGATCTCCTGTTCCGCTCTCCGCACTCAATTGAGCACCGGTAAGATCACTTTTCGCTCGCCAGTCGAAGACGGAAGTGGTATTTTGAAATTGGTGTTTAATAGCATTCCCACAAGCACCCCAAATCAAAGGCATTCGCGAACATCTTTGCTTGGGGGATAACTTTAGCACTGTCCCCCCCTAGTTCTTTCAAAACATGGATGCACCTTAATTAAAGCAAAATCCATTTATGCGGACAAATATTTTACAGCCAATTAATTGATCATAAGTAATATAATATAGCTGAAAGTAAACAACGTGGAGTTATTGGTTGGTGCATTCTTCCGGCTATACTGAATGTAAAAGTAACGGGTAAATTTCAGCTGTCCTGAAATAGATGCTAAAGCTTCCTCTCCGTATAGTTTTCGAAAAAAACTACAGGATTCTTACACGATTGGGCATAATCATAATTGTATAAATGACACTTGCGAATACGAAAATTAAAGTAAATCGGGTCTGAAATGGTTGTAGCCCAAACGTTTGTGGTTACTCATCAGTACCAGATCCTCTAAAATATTCCCAAAGCTGAGCCCGACGGTCCCAAATAGAAGCACTGGACTCTTTAATCTTCATGCTCGCAAGCGTCATTTATGGGATTGTGACAATGTTCAATCGTGTATGGATTCAGTAGTTTTTTCGAATACTATACGAAGTGGTAGTTTTAGCATCTATTCTTAACCTTCGCTGAAATCTACCCGTTACTTTTAATCGTATTTTTAACCTATGATTACTGTAAAGTATTTGCTTTTAGACCATTAAAACTTTGTATTATTTTTGAATTTAGTATAACCCTTGGAATTCTCCAAACGATAATTACATGGTGCTTGGTTTCCGCTATATTATATTACTTAAATTGTTTTAAAATGTTTGTCCGCATAAATTGATTTTGCTTCAAGTGATGTGCATCCATATGTTTTGAATAAACTACGTGTAAACAGTGCTCAAGTTATTCCTCAATGCTTAGATGTTCGCGCATACACTTTTTTTATCTGACAGTAACTTACATAACCATGGTTCCGATGGACTTCCCGTGAATTTTCATTGAATCGAAAGGCATTAAATTGAATTCGGATTAAAAATCGCGTAATGTGTTCTTTTAATAGCATTGGAGAAATCTCCGGTTCATGTTTTATACAATGATTTGTAAGAATTCATTGAAAAGGTGAATTATTTCAATGGCAAGTCAATTGCATCTCGCCTGTCTCATCAGAAATTCATTCATTCGTATGTCTTGTGAGTTTTCGCAGCTGTCGTTGGTGTGATTTCATTGTGGACTGAAAATGAATATAGAAATTTTTAAACAAAACGAAGATGCCTTTGTGGTTACTCGTTAATGGGAATCGTCGGTTGCAGACAACATACCATCAACCTAAAAGACTCATCTAAAGCGTTCTGATTTTCAACTTTCTGTGGGTGTGGTTTTGTCAGCCACACTCAAGGTCATATTCAACACGCTTTCCATATAACACCGTTGACATTTTTAACGAAATCCATCCTGTGTATGCTCGTATTTTCGGGCCCTACTTTTGAGAGCCCAAGTTCCGAATGCAAGACTGCGTGATTGTTACGCAATGTGCTTCTCCTTCCCCCGTGCACTTAAGATGAATAATACATATATCTCCCTTTAATTTTCTGCTGTAGTGTATGTGAATTCTCGTTGTAGAGTGTCAAAGAGGTCTGTTTTTCATTCACTAGGTTTGAGGGATTTGTTTACTCTTGAGGCACTAGTGCCGCCAAAACGTATACTTGGAGCAGGAAGGTGCAATCCCAACACCCACCACTTGACAAACTCATGGGTCATTTCTGCGTTAGATATGTTTGCCTGGAATTGCAATACGATCTATGAATTTAATTGAGAAAGAAAAATTTAATGTATTAGTTCACCGAAATCTGATCGGGTCTTAAGCGTTCTTCTCAGTTTATTACCAAAAAACATGGTGATGAACTCTTGTTTGCGTTCCAGACATGTTTATCTTTACTCCCATGATGACCGCGCCCTGTTGTCTCACCGAAGGTGTGAAAAGTTGACGAACAGTTGAATCATTTTATAGTGGCTCAGCAATTTTCATGCACCTAGTGTTCAGGAAAAGTCATGTTGAACTATCGTGCGAAGATATTGGCTTATGGCATTTGAATTCGTCTGTGACTTCTTACGAGCACCTCAAAGTCGTTTTCACATTCGTCTTCAACTTCGACCTACTCACGTGGTTGAGTCTACACATTGTAATAAAATCAGGGTCTGTCATGTTCGCTTGTATAAAATTTGCGATGCTTTTATGAGAAGTTCATACTACTAATTTTTGCTGAATGTGAGCTACCGGGCTTTTGCGTTTATGACAGCGAACATTTTTCTTCTACGTTCCGTTGTTTTGTCCCGTAGCTTATTAAATTGCCTTAAAACATATCCCGCATGCTATTTGCTGTTTTTTTCCTTTATAAAGCAATGCTAGTACCAAATATACAACATATGCCGCACAAGTGGAACCTACCTCGGCAATTTTCTTTTTTCTCTCGTAACACTTTTCTTTTCTTGAAAGGTAACTTTCTTCTCGTTTTAGTCGTATGTAATCGTACAATTCCGGGACGCGGTATTCACTCACAGTTTCGGCTAATTTATCCAGTAGTTCAGTCTCAGTCATAACATCCTACAATATTGGGACAAAGTATGATTCTAAACATTTAATATTCATGGGTCGAAATATAAGTATATACATATATAACGGATCAATCCTCATGATTGAGATAACTTGTTAATAGATGCGGACAATATCAGGGCTAACTCGCATATAATCGTCCAGTTTAGATTTGGAAGTAGTTTAACCAGTAGAGTTTATCAAATTTTCAGGTAGAGAATTCCAATCAAAACACATAAGCACCAAAATAAAAAATACCTGCAGCAGTCCCGTTTCAAGTGTGGTCTTTGCAACATGGAATCATACACTCCGATTTCGCTAGCAGTTCCAAGTTGGAAAAAGTTATCCAAGGGCGGGAAACAGTACTAAACAATTTATATGCATCGATAAGATCGCCCCGCATTCACCTCTACGAAAGAATCCTTAGTCTCAGTCGTCTGTGACGCTCAACATATGACAGTTTATGAAAGCCATGGCAAGCTTAAACGCTCGATGTCCTAATCGGCTGAGAAGCAAAATAACTTTCTGGAGCCATGGTTTTCAATATTGGGAAGTATAGTCTAGAACCGAATATAAATACGTGTTCATCATTAAAGGGAACGAACCCGGGTACAAACTTCCAAATATTCACCGCAACATGTTCAGTAGACGAGAAGCGCGTTTGTAAAATGCACACTATGCCATTGTTCGAACTAACAAATCAAGACACCAATCAAACTATTCGTGTATGGACCAGCCGTTTCAACTGCGTATTCACAAAAAAAGGCTTATTCGATAAATTTTGGTAGAAAGTTTAAAAATGATGTATATTGTGATATAACGAGTGACATTTGTGTGTTGTTGTTGTTGGCCTCATTCGATCGATGTCGACCATGGATGTACATCTCAATCGCATGAATGTTCATGTTCTACAGCTTTTGAAATGACTAAACAGTCCGATTCGGGAGGAACAATTTCTCCCGCAGCGCTGGCAACGAAAGTCAGAACTCGGTTGTATTGCATCAGCTGCACGCCGGTAGCTTGATCTGCGTTCAGCAGCCAAGCGCTGTATCTGCTCCTCACCAGCTTGCAGACGATGCTTTACTCAATGCCTACAATGTGAGCGGTCAAGAGCAAGTTCTTCCCAACTCGCGGGGTCAATGCCATGAGCTTTCATATCTCTTTTGTAAACGTCTTTGTACCGCATGTGCGGTCTGCCCAACTGTCGATTGCAACTCACCATACAGTAGATCTTTCGGAATACGACCATTTTCCATTCTGTAGACGTGACCAAGCCACCGCAGGCGGCGCTGTCGTAGTAGGGTGAACATGCTCTGTGGACTAGCTTTTGAAAGCACTTCAGCATTCGTCACTTTGTCCATCTACGATATGTTCAAGATACAACGGGTGCTTCGTGGATGCAAAGCATTCAGCTTCCGTTCGTGTATTGCTTGTATGGTCCAGGTTTCACTGTCGTACAGTAAAGCATTCAGTACGCACGCGCTGTATACTATCATCGTTGTCTTTACAGTAAACTTGCGGTTGCCCCAAACACGAGAGTTTAATAGGGAGGAAATGACAATTGTGTACTGCAAACTTAGAATGCGTATTTCCGCAGTTCAACCTGTTATGCTGTTGGTAGAGTTTAAACGGATGACGAGAGATATGTGTTGTGGGAAAGATAAAAAGGTGTCTGTATGGATGGTTTATTTGATCAAGCACTGTCCTAATGAAGATCAGTGCTCTTCGTTGTCGTCTGTATTGTGCTGGATGCAATGTCAATCTTCGGAGACGCGTTTCATATGGATAATTATAAAGTCCAAGGACGAGCTTTGTGGAGTTTCCAATATCTGGATATCCTCATTCAACCAAGGATCCCATACAGGTCTAGCATATTCGATATGAGGGTAGCTGTAGGTTGAAATCAATTTACAGATTATATTGTTGCTCAACGAGCCTATAGCTCTTCGGAAGAAACCCATGTTGCTTTCAGCTTTGCTGCATTGAGCTTCCTAAATCAGAGTAAATTATCACGTCGGAATCTTAATCGTCCGAGGCGGGTTGAATAAGAGTTCAACCTATACAATATTCGTTGTTCAACTTGCCAAAACGCAGAATCGCAACATATTTTACTTATTGAAGCTTGCACAGATACATGGTTAGTCCTTTTACATTATTGTTTATTCTCTGTAGGTTGAAGTTTAGGTATAATTCTGTGTCGTCTAACTCTATCATCATCAGATCTAAGCCGTTCCAGACGTTACCGATGAATCACTTCTCTGCTGCTGATTACAGATATACAAGTTTTCTAAGGTGAAATTCGCTCCAAGACGAGATGCGTATAACTCCGCACACAAGACGCTGGAGCACCTTGCGCCACCGGTGGTGACTGATAACGCTCTCAAGTGAATTTTCAGTGCCTTCTATTCGACCGATTTCGAGTAATACCCCTTACATCTCTGCTTCGTAAAAGGCTTTCACAATTATTGCAGGGGTTTGGTTTCGGTTTTCCTGAGAGTAAACTCGGGAATTGAATTTTTACACCGTTAACAGTCTCATTCATCTTTTATCGGCTGGATTATAACGCAGACAATTGCAGAGTGCAACTGTTGATAGATCTCTGATCTCGATTAAGCCGAAGAATTGATCGCACTTTGTCAAACTGTTGAAATGTCTCAGGCTCTTTTAGGCTGTCAGTAGTCACACCACAAGGATCTGTCTCTCAATAAATCGTTATGCACCTGGGTTATCTACTCGACCGACTCATTGCCTTCAACTACCTCGGCTCCAGTGTGC